>CAUYPK010039446.1:0-28575 GCA_963574355.1 Loris lydekkerianus | reverse complement strand
ATTGTTTGTTTTTTTGGTAATTTTTTTTTAAAATCCTTTACATTTTTTTAATTTGGTTTTTTTTTTTTTTTTTTTTGGTGTTATTTTTTATGGGCCGTTTGTGTTACTTTTTTTTTTTTTTTTTTTTTTTTTTTTTGCAGTTTTTGTCCGGGGCTGGGTTTGAACCCGCCACCTCCGGCATATGAGGCCAGAGCCCTACCCCTTTGAGCCACAGGTGCCGCCCACAAATGTCTTATATATGAGATTGGACGATCAAGTTCATGAACTCATCCTAAAAAGTGCTACATACTTCATTGCGGAATATCACCATGGTCACTTTTGAAGTACTCCCCTTGGCCATCTGGTGACCATAGTTTAACTTGCAAATATTTGCTCCCATCCTATGGGTTGTCTTTTCACTATTCTGATGGTATTGTTTGAAGAACAAGCATGTTTAATTTTGATTAAGTCTAATTTATCAATCTTCTATCACTTATGCCTTTGGTGTCATATCTAAGAGATTATCATAACCTAAGGTCATAAAGATTTTCTCCTGTGTTTTCCTCTGAGGGCTCTGCAGTTTTTGTTCTTACATTTAGGTCTGTGATCTACCAGAGTTCATGCATCACGTGTTGTCACACAAACAACTTAGGAACTGGAGAAGTGGTCAGGTGGGTTTTTATGGGGTAGGTGATGCATTCAGCCATGGCCTATTTGCCTTCATCCTGCTCTGGCTGGAAATTTGGAGCCTGTGAACGGTAGTCATGTAGTGACCATGGTATAAACCTTGTTGTTAGTACAGTGTCTCATTACAGAAGTCAGAGTACCTTATGATTTGAGGGACAAGCTCAGTCACAACTCCATAGGTCAGTTTTACTGATTCTTTGCTGAATACCAGTAGGTCTTCTACCTGATCAAAATTTCTTCTGTAATGTGTGTGAAAAACAGAGATATATGTGGTTGCATACTTTCTGGACAGCACTCATATTCTTCTTCAAAGAAAATTATTAATAGTTTAACTTCTGCACACATATTTCATCTGATGAATAAATCATTCCATATTTCAAAGCAGAACTTTACTTAAACCCTTGAGAGGTAAGTGGAATATTTATTATCTTCTTTCCCTATAGAAGTCTGTCATTGACCAGGAGCCTAACCCTTGTAGGTTCTTTTACCACAAAATTCTATAATTTTCACTTAGGTATTCTCTAGGAACTCACCCCTGTCATTTGGCTTTGACCTTCTCAGATAGGACCAGTGGGACACTCTTCAATAAAACTCAAGAGTAAACACTCTTGGGGAGTATTTCACATCATCAGACATTTGTGACATGTCTCAGATGATGAGAATTTTCCCCAAACTTTTGAAATCTGCTTTCCTCAGCCATGTGCATTCTAACTGTGCCCAGCAATGAAATCTCTAAGATGACATAACTGTCACACGTCCCTACTTATATCACCTTAACAAATAGGTGTTGTTGTTTTTTTTGTATCTTTGATCAGAATTCAGTTCAGAATAACCCTTCAGAGACTCCCAAAAGCCAAGCTAGTTAGCAAGAGAATTTAAAAGTGTATCTTGAGCTGGGCACAATGGCCTGTAATCCTAGCACTCTGGGAGGCCAAGATGGAAAGATCCCTTGGGCTTAAGAGTTCAAGACCAGCCTGAGCAAAGCAAGAGTCCATCCCTACTACAAGTAGAAAAATTTCCAGGTCTTATGGAAGATACCTGTAGCTACTCGGGAGGCTGAGACAAGAGAATGGCTTGAACTTAGGAGTTTAAGGTTGCTGTGAGCTAGGCTGAGGCCACAGCATTCTTGCCTGGGCAGAAGAGTGAAACTCAGTCTCAAAAAAAAAAAAAAAAAAAAAAGGAGAAGACAGAGAGAGAGAGAAAGAAAGAAGAAAAAGTGTATACTGTTCTATTCATCATTTCTGTAACATCAGGCCTTAGTTTTGGTTTTGAAAATTTGTATTGGGAAAATATCATCTATTCCATCTGGTTGGTTATTCCTTGGTTTTCTGCTATAACACTTTTTACTCCCGTTCCTTCTGCTTTGGTGCTTACCAAATGTTTTTCATCATTCTCCACCCTGAAGTTCAATGGTATTCAACAAATATTTACTGAGAGTCAACTGTATGCAAAGTAGTTCTCTGAAAAAGCCATATGGATATATCACTTCTTAACATATTTATCCCCTTTACTACTTCAACTAGGTCCTTGCCTTTTGAATAAAGTAAGTGCCACAATCTGCCCAAAGAAGAGAACCAAATATATTTTTTTACACCTCTTGCTAACCAGTTACGTTTGGGGGGAAGCTCGGAAGTTCTGGCCAACAAGGGATGGAATATATACCACTAACATGAGCACGACTCATAAGCAACTGCAAAATTTGGGAGTACAAAATGACACTAAAATTTAAGTTTTGTCTCCAATCAAGACTTTCTCTAAAAATGTATATTTTGTGCCATTATTTCTGTAATAATCCTGACCCCCAAAAAGTATTACCTGAATGTAATCAGAGGAGACATCAGACAAACCCAAATTGAAAGATATTTTATGAAATAACTCGCCTGTCATCTGCACAAGTATCAAGGTCACAGACGTTAAGGAAAGACGAGGAAATACTATTCCAGATTGAAGGACACAACTTAATGGGTCCCACAGCTGTGAAGAACATTATTGGAACAATAAGTAAACTTGAATAGATTGTGAACATCAGGTAGTAATGTATTAGTGTTAATTTTCTGCTTTTGATGGTTGTGTTGTGTTTGTGTAGGAGAACATTTATGTTTATAGGAGTTATACTCGAAAGTACATGTGGGTGATGGCGCATCATACTAGCAACTTAAGCCCAAATGATTCTTTGCGGGGGTGGGGGGGGTGGGGGGGGTATTTTTCTCTCCAGAAATATAAAGTGACATGTTGTCTTAGTCTAATTTGTGCTTCCATAACAGAATACATGAGACTGGATAATTTATGAAAAATAGACATTTATTGGCTCCCATTTCTGAGGCTGGAAATCAAGGTGAAGGCCTTCTTACTGTGCCATCCCACAGCAGAAGACAGAAAGGCAAGAGAGGGAGAGAGGAAAGGGGATTGAACTTGACCTTATATAAAAAAACCCACTCCTGAGATAATAACCTTAATCCACTCAATGAGGGCAGAACTCTCATGGCTTAGGGACCTCCTAATGATCCCACTTCTTAACATTGTTGCATTGGGGATTACGTTTCTAACACGTGCTTTTTGGGAAACACTTCCAAACCACAGCCTTCTGCCCCTGGCCCCAAAACTTATATCCTTCTCGGATACAAAATACATTTATTCCATCCCAATAGCTCCAAAAGTCTTAACTCCTTCCTGCTTCAACTAACTCAGTCCAAAGCCCAAAATCTCATCTCAGTTGGAAATGGGTGGAGACTCAAGGCACAGATCATGCTAAAGAAAATTCCCCTCCAACTGTGAGCCCTTGAAACAAATTATCTACTTCCAAAATACACGGTGGGACAGGCACAGGCTAGACATTCACATTCTAAAAGGGAGAAATGGGCAAGGAAAAAAAATGGGTAACTGGTCCCAAGAAGGTGAACAACATCAAATCTTAAAGCTCCAGAATGATCTTCCTTGACTCCGTGTCCTGCTTTCCGGGCACCCTGGAGTCAGGGTTTGTTTCTATGGCCTCGGGCAGCCTTCACCCCAGGGCTGTGCCGGGCTGGAGTCTCGAGCCTGCAGTTCTTCCAGGCTGGCGCTGAGCATTGGTTGCCCTACACTCTGGGGTCTCTGCGGCAGCTGTGGCCCCACGCTTCTGCCCTACATTGCCCCCTAGTGGGGGCTCTTTGTGGGAACTCCTTTTTTTGTTTGTTTTTATTAAATTATAAACGCATAGATCATGCATACATTAATGCATTTATGTGGTACAATGCGCTGATTTCATATATAATTAGGAGCGTTTACATCACACTGGTTAATATATACCTCATCTCCTTTACTTAGTTAACTCCACTTTTATAAGGAGTCTCTGCCTGGGTCCCTAGGCTGTCCAGCACATCCTTGGAAATCTAGGTAGAAAAAGCCATGCCTCTACAGTGTTTGCCTTCCATAAGCCTGCAAAATCAACACCACGTTGTCACTGCCCAGGTCACTGCACATGTTTTTGGGAGGGCACATTCAGACTGTAGCACATGGGATGTTGAATGGGTGACTCACGGAAGAGTCACACTGATATGGATTCATGAAATCTATTATGGATACAAGATGTTAGAACCTATACGATGTACTTCTGATCCTAGCCTATGGGCATGGTGACGTCAAATCATCACCCTTTAGCAGTGTTTTGCAGACTCTGCTGGTTCCTTACTCACCTGCCACCCCCTCTTCCCATTCTTTCTTGCTAACAGAACCACAGTTTCATTCAGATGAGGGTTTCCGGATCCTTCTACCTTGAGAAAATGAATCTAGCCATGTGCATTTTACATAGTTCTGGCTAACATAGGAGATAAAGTGAAAGCCGGTCTGCTGGGTAAGGATAGGAATGATTCAGAGAAAGATTTTTTCTTGATACTAACAAGTGACTCACAGAATAAAATGGTTCCTTTTGTTCTTTCTGATATGGTCATGTCTACATGTGACCCTTAGAATGTCAGCAGTCATCTTGCTACCCTGAGGAGACCAAACCTAAGGACAAAAGCCAAGACAATAAAAACAACAGAGCAGAAAGAAGGAAACAAATATGCTTTTTTTTTTTTTTTTTGAGAAGAGTCTCACTATGTCACCCTCAGTAGAGTGCTGTGGCATCACAGCTCACAGCAACCTCAAACTCTTGGGCTTAAGGCTAGCAATTCTCCTGCCTCAGCCTCCCAAGTAGCCGGGACTACCGGCACCGCCACAACTCCTGGCTATTTTTTGGTTGTTGTTGTCATTGTTGTTTGGCAGGCCTGGGCTGGATTCGAACCCGCCAGCTCCAGTGTATGTGGCTGGCGCCCTAGCCACTGAGCTACAGGCACGGAGCCCCAATAAGCATTTTTGCTCACATCACTGAGCTGCTAAATTAACCAACCCTGGAACCATCCTGGCCCCTGTATGTGAGATGATACATTTATTTACTTATTATTTAAATATGCATATGTACTACTGTGTGGGGGAAATAGAAATATTAATTTCTATTAATATCTTTGTTTTAGAATCATAGTTATAGATTCGGAAGTGGCCTCAGAGGTTATCTATATTCTAGTCCAACCTGATCATTTATTTATAAGGAGCAGCTGAGACAGCTAAAAGCCCCTCCCTGAGTACCTAGGGTCAGAGTCTGTGGATTACAGAATCCTACTCTTCCCATTCCTTCCTGAGTCCGCTGTGTCATCTGTTCCTCTAGGAAATGAAAATAGTTCAAAAACTTCAAGGACATTTGATTGAGGGAAGGAGACAGGATGTCTAACTTCCTGATGGGGAGCAACTGATTTTCCACACAGTGGAAGATTTATTTGATCATTTTAATATGGGTCTCTGCTGGTGGGACCAGTTCCACACTACAGCTTCCACTGCCCAGATTCTTGGACTGATGTAGACCTTTCAGGGGGAAACATTTGGGCTTTATCTGATTTAAATAAATATGTGGCATTATTTTTCCCTTAAGCATTCACAGGCATTCAGAGAGCCACATACAGACATACATTATTTCATAAATGAAATTTTATAAAAAGAAAGAAACTCTCATCTCAGGAAATGACTGCTGGGAATAAAAATATGTAAGCATTCACTTTTCTGTTTCTGACTTTTTTACTAAGGCCAAACTGATAAAACAAAACAGCAACAAAGGTTTGTCTAAAATAAAAGCAAAGCTGTTGGCAGTTGAATACTGTGTGGCTTTAGTAATCTTCTTCCTTGTTTGAATTGGAATAACATTTCTATTTCAACTGCCTTAGCCATGATTTGTCTTGAAATTTTGCAGCTCTTCTACAGGTTTTTATATCATCATAAATCCATCACTGTGTTTTACAAAGATAAAGGCATTCTCTGGACATTTTGGTCCAAATACAAAGCCTAGTGATAGACACTTTTACATCACTGTTCACCATTAATAAGTCTACTGTGGTGCTTTTTTGCTAAGTGTAGGTGAAAAGAATACCAAATATAAAAGCAATAGTTTTTAAAAGACTAATCAAAATTTTATCTATATTATATTGTTTAAACAACTTAATTTACAAATAAAAGAGTAATCATAAAAATGTACCACACACACACACAAAAAAAACTATAGGACATTTTTCTTCATGAGAACAGCACCACCATCTGGAATTTCATAGTTTGTGCAATAAAATAATTTATGAGATTATTTTTGTTTTGTTCTGTTTTGTTTTAGGTGGTAGAAAACTAATCTGTCTCTTCCTTACAGATTTTTTTTCTTTTTTTTTTTCCTTTTTTTTCCTTTTTTTTTTCCTTACAGATTTTACAGGTAAAAATAATGCAGAAATAACATATTATCATGTTAAAAATAGTTGTATTTCTCCTCTCCGACAGGGTTTCATGTAGTTCATGTCCAATAAAAATCAACTGATTTCAATGGAATTAGATGCTCATGTGATTTTTTTTTTATAGTTCATGGTATTACAAAATTAACATTTCTACAGATATTAATTTAATATGCCCACAACTATACATTTTTCTTCAAAATAAAAAAACACTTCTTTCTCTAACCTGATGTATATTCCAATTTATTACTTTTTCTTTCAGTAGTAATGATTAATCAGGGAACATAAAGAGAAATGGAACCAGTCTTCTAAAAAGTGAAAACTCATGAAATGATTTAAGCACTATATAAACATATAGAATTATTTTTACCTTTATTATTTAAATCCAACACACCTCTAACACGTCAACATACATAGATATACCCATGTGAATCAATGTAGTTCTGTTTAACAATTCTATTCAATGGTATAAAAGTTATGCAAACCTTAAGCTCTTTGAAAATTGAAAACATTGAATAATGTTTGTTAAAATCCCTGCTATTCTCCTGAATGAAACAAAGTGATTTATTGAAGAATCAAAAATCACACCCAACACTTTAAACAATCATTTCCTTGTATGGTGGCGCTTTAATCAATTGCTTTACTGCCATTGTTTTTCATGAATTAGCCTTTAAACTGAGCCCTCCAACGTTCCATTCAGTTGCCAAAATCAATCTCATCCAGCACTGAACCATGTGCATCCTCTAAAGTGAGGCCAAGAACAATTGTGCTTCCTGAAAACAAAGGCAAAGATTCTCTACTGGGTCAAATGAACACTATGGCTAAACATCCTTTTCTGTCTAATCCTAATGTCACTTTGTATTTCAATTCTCTTGTCTATGATTACTTTGCCAGTCAACTCCTTTGACGTCTTCTCTCCGTTACCACTGTCATTCTAATGACACTGAACCTAGTGGCCAACACTGAGCGTGTAAGCAGTGTACCCAAACTGCTCTAAGTGGCTCATACCTAGTCATCCATTCTCGGTACAATGCTGTCAAGTAGATGCCACTACACTGCCTGTTTGTATAGACGAGGAGGCTGAGGCTCAGAGAATTTAAATAAATGTCCTCATACCCCTAATAAGAGGCAGCCCATAGATTCCAACACAGGGAGTCTGATTCTCTTGCCTTATTTTGAACTGCTCTAATGCTGCTTCCCAGCCAGTAATAACAACAATGTCATTACTGGCTTTTGACTTTGGCTTCTACTTTATATTTTGTCATTGTTTCAATCCAACCTTATCTTTTTTTAAATCTCTGGAATAAATAGCAAATTAATTTGTAAGCCTCTTTTCTTCCTTTTCTTTTAGACAGAGTCTCACTTTGTTGCCCCAGAGTTGAGTGCCATGGCTTCAGCATAGCTCACAGCAACCTCAAACCCTTGGGCTCAAGCGATCCTCATGCCTCAGCTTCCCAAGTAGCTGGGACTATTATAGGTGCCCACAACACCTGGCTAATTTTTCTATTTTAATAGAGAAGGGGGTCTCACTCTTGCTCAGTCTGGTCGTGAACTCCTGAGCTCCAATGATCCTGCCTCAGCCTCCCAGAGTGCTAGGATGACAGGTGTGAGCCACCACACCTGGCCGCCTTTCATACTTCTTAGAATTTGTTTTTGCTACACATGTTTAAACTGCTCTCTCTTCACAAGCCATTCAGTATTCAAAAATAATTTACTAAAAATCAAGTACGTAATTTCTAAAATATTGCCTAATTTTAAAACCTATGGCTCAATGTGGCATTTCAAAATTCATGATGTGCATTCAGTTTGAACTAGCAATTCCACTGCTATAAGTTGACCTTATATATAGTCTCTTATACATTCTTAGAGACAACTGTACAAGGATATTCATTTCATCATTGTTTATAAAAGCCAGATACTGGAAACAATCCAAATGCCTACCCATAAATTATGGCATATCCTTACCATGGAATGGGATAATCTATAGCTGTCAAAAATAAGGAGCTAGAGCCATACATAGTCACATGGACTAAGTTCAAGACATATGAACTGAGTAAAAGCAAGGTGCAGAAAACACACTTAGAATTCCTATTTATGTGAAATGAAAAGTCCACATACATATATCATACATATCTATATACAGAAAAATTTCTAGTGAATACCTCAGGAGAGAGGCCCTAGAAACACAAACATACTTCAGTGTTCACTATGTTGTATAAATGTTTACTATGTTCATACATAGTTGTTCCATTGAAACAAAAACTAATGATAGAGCAAGGAAAAATATATGCTTTCATGAGCAAAGTGCTGCATTTGGAGCAAATAGACCCTTTTTCTGTCATCCAGGAAGTTGTCATTTGGTATGAAAGATGAGCCACATGTATGTGCAAACTTCCTGTCAACTGGAATTTCAGTGCTGTTGGTAGGAGAGCTTCGAGGGAAAGGAGGGAAAGTGCTTCTCCCTGGGGTGGTGGGAGGGGTAGGGAGGAAGTGACTTTAGAACTGGACCTGGAGATCCTTCAGCAACAGGCAGCAGAGATGTAGGGGAATGGGTCCTGGACTTGAACTCTTTGGATTCCTATCCAGCTCCAGCAATGATTTGCCACATTATCTTGAGCAAGTTACTTAGCTTCTCCCTCTTTGGTTTCCTTATGAATATATTGGGGATAACAAGAGTATCTATTTCACAGTGTGGAGGTGAACTCTGAATGGATGTATACACATAAAGCACTCAGAAGAGCGCCTGGCACACTAAGTATAATATTTGGTATTACAATTCGTTTGAACAATAAAGGGTAAAGTATTTTGAAAAGGGACTATGATAACCATAATGAGGGAGAAATTATATTAGAACCCTATTTCATACCTTACCCAAAAGCAATTGGCAGATGAATCAAAGAATTATTAAAAAACAAAATGATAACAGTACAACAGAAAACATATGCACATTAATTTATAATCCTAAGTATGAAAGACACCTTTCAAAGTATGACCCTAAAAGCCAACTCTTTAAAAAGATAATAGATTGAATCATAAAAAATTTAGAACTTCTTTAACATGCAACCTCCCACCCCCACCATAATCAAGTTCAAAGAACAACAATGAGGAAATATTTGACCTCATTAGTGATGAAGGAAATACAAATGAACAAGAATGACAATACTCAATGCTCTGGTAAGTGTAGCAAGCAGGAATTTCTCTAGGAGGTTGAGGGAAGTTGAAATTAGATAGTGTTTTCTGGAGAGGAAAGTTGGCATTATGTTTCCAAAATTATAAAAATGTGTGTGCCTTTTGGGCTAGCAATTCCACAGTTAGGAACTTATCCTAGAGGAAAAGATCTAGACAAGCGCAGAATCCAAGATACCAATCCCCAGATACGTTTTTACAGCAGTGAAAAATGGAACCAACATTAAGTGTTCATCAACAGGAAATTGGTTTAATAGCTTACGAAATATCCAGAGAAGAAATACCATTAAAAGGGCTGATATAGATCTATATTTATTAATATGGAAAAGATTTGTTTCAAGTGAAAACAAATCACATTGTAAAATGATACGATTAATATGATCTCCAAAACAATTTGTGTGTGCGCACAGAAAAAAATCTTAAAATATATAGACAGGCAATCCCCAGGTTACGACAACCAGACTTCCAGCACTATGTACTTATGAAAGGGCTCACAAGGTTCCTCATAAGGATAATTTTAAAATAATTAAGTTAATAATTCAAGAACTAGTTTCCTCTGCACATATAAACAAACCCATGTGGCAGAGGCAGTTTGTTGTGGCATCGGTACTCACGGCCAGTCTTATGCACACCACTGCTTTTTCACAGTGTCTCTTTCCTCTTAACTTTCTTATTCGATTTTCTGAGTCTGTGTTTACCCTTATGACCATGCCTGCAAAGTAAAAGTCCCCTGCAAGTCCAGGGGAGCCTGCAGCAGAGAGAAAGATGATTACAACGGAAGGGAAAGCAGAGATAATGAAGCACTTGGAGAAGGGCCAGACACAGTCATTCCCCGGGAAAACATTAGGCTTCAGTCTCTGACCATTGGAATTACTATAAAGGACAAAGTGGGAATAAAGGGACATGTGAGAGGCAGTGCTCCAATGAAAGCATCAATTATTACTAAGCAGAGTAGTGTATTAATTATTGAAACAGAAAAGTTATTGATTTTGTTAGAAGATCCTACCAGCCCAGCCTGGATGCAGCATTAGGCGAGTGTTAACCTTTAGAATTCTTTTTTGACATTTCCCCTATCTCCCATCTAAATATTCCGTATGAGTTTGTTCTTATGTTCTGTTTGTTTGAATTAAAATAAAGAGCACAATAGTTTCTGTAACTTATTACTACACTACAGGAGTGGTATTATAATTACAGTATTATATTGTATTACTATTACCACATAAGTCTTTATAGTATTATTATTATTATTGTGTATGTGCTGTTCATTACGGATTTGAGTTACATACAAATTGATCTAAGGACGTTCTTTGGAACGTATCTTGTCCATACCCAGGGCTGCCTGTACTGTTAAACTCTAACTGTAAATTGTATTAATTACCAGACAAGATTCCAAGTGATTTTTGCTATATTTATTTTTGAGACAGTGTCTCCCTCTATTACCTAGGGTAGAGTGAGGCAGTGCCCAGCCTAGCTCACAGCAACCTCAAACTCCTGAGCGTAAGGGATCCTCCTGCCTCAGTCTCCCAAGCAGCTGAACCTACAGGGACGCACCACAATGCCCCACGAATTCTTCTATTTTCAGTAAAGATGGGGTCTCACTCTTGCTCAGGCTGGTCCTGAACTTCTGAGCTCAAGTGATCCACCTGCCTGGACCTCTCAAGTGTTCTAAGATTACAGACATGAGTCATCACACCCAGCAGATTTTTCCTTTTATATAAATGTCTTCGTTGTATGTATCGTTTTACAATTAGGCATTAATTTTGTAGCATTTTTTAAAATACTACTTCCACTGGGGAAACCAAAAAGGAAACAGACCTTGCAAGGTGAGTGTGACATAAACCCACCCTGTCCCTGTCATTTAGATCTGTCAGTAATGTTTGTATGTATTTGGTGGACAGAAGGGGGAATGAAGAACTAGAGGAAATAATTATTTTTATTATAAGTAAATACTTGATATTAGGCCTTAACCTTTCATGGCTAATCTAAATATATCTATTCTAGGTATTTTTTTTTTTTCCACTAAGCTTCAGCAGCAAAGGGCTTATAATCTCCTTAATCATCAGGGTTTTTTTTAAAGGTTGCTGACTGGAACAATATGCTTGAACAGTACCATAAATAGACTCAGGCCTACACCATACAATGTAAGTCTGTCCTTCAAAGACTGAGATTCCCTGCTCAGCAAGCATCTACTGAGCCCTGACTCTGTGCCAGGCACAGTAATTACTGCCTGTATAAAACACAGTTTCCACACTTAAAAGCAATTAGTAGACAGACAAGACATCCTATGGCACCGTTGACTCTGACAGGTGCTAAATTAATAGTGAAACAAAATCCTAGGGGCACTAAGAAAGGCTACCTGGAAAGCCAGTTAGAAAAAGCTTCATAATGGGGTAACTCTTGAACTGGATCTGGAAAGATGAAAAAGTTTGTCTTCGGTGGTGAAGGGAGAATAATGATAAAATATAAGCAGCACCCCAGGCATAATGAAAGAGAGCCAGATGAAAAATACACACAGGTGAGATGCTCCAAGAAGAGACTTTTTTTAACCTACAGAAGTAGTGTGGCCTCATTGTAATTAAACGATCCAGAACATTTAATGAAACAGTCTAAGACATTCCATAGCTTCCCCCAATCCCATTCCTCCGCGTCCTCTTCCCCAGCCAGTCTAGTAACAGCCTGGTGCGTATCCTTCCACGCTTTCCAAACAGCACACCTACAACGGTTTTATTCACTTACTTTTTGTTTGCCTCACTTTGGCACACCTGGAATTGTGCTGCTTTATTATTCTGTAATTTTCTTTCTCTCTCTCTCTCTCTTTTTTTTTTTTTTTCTTTTTTTGCAGTTTTTGGCCAAAGCCGGGTTTGAGCCCGCCACTTCCGGTATATGAGGCCAGCATTCTACTCCTTTGAGCCACAGGCACTGCCCCTTTTTTCTTTTTATCTAACAATCTCCCCAAGTATATCTCTCTGGTCAATAAATATAGATCTAGTACTTTTTTTTTTTTTTTTTTTTTTGAGACAGAGTATAACTCTGTTGACTCAGGTTAGAGTGCCATGGAATCCTAGCTCACAGGACCTCAAACTCCTGGACTCAAGAGATCCTCCTGCTTCAGCCTAGTAAGTAGCTGGGACTACAGGTACCTGCCAAAATACCCTTCTAGTTTTAGAGACAGGAGTCTCACTCTTGCTCAGGCGGGTCTCTAACTCCTGAGCTCAAGCAATTCACCTGCCTCGGCCTCCAAGAGTGCTAGGATTACGGGTGTGAGCCACGGTGCCCAGACACAACTGCGTACTTTAATACGTGTACACAGAACTTTAGAAAACCTCTTTTGAGTTTTCTTTTTTTATAACATCTTAGTATTCTGATTTGAATTACATCCATCTGTGTTCAAAGGTAATCTGGACTGGTTTTGTATCCTTCAATAAGAATACAGGTGGCATTGAGCACTTCAACGTAGCTAATGTGGCAGAGGTATGAAAAGCTTTGTGGGGAAGGAATATCTGGGCTCAATTTTGTAGGACTAATGGAAGTTTTGTGCAGAGGCAAGCAGTGAGCAGATTTCAGAGTTTGGGAATGGCCTTGCATGAAGACACACCAATATAAACAAGAGTTGAACATGAGTGGCAGAGATCCCTGGCATTTACGGCAGAATGAGACAGGGTAGAAAATCTGCTCTTTTTTTTTTTCTCCCCCAGGGAATTTCAGGTTGGGGAAAAGATGAGGCAGAGGGCAAGGCAGAATCGAGGCAGCCACACAACACTAATGTGTAATCTCTGTGAAGACAAGGACCATGCCTGTGCTGTTCAGCTTAGGGTCTACAGGGGCCCCAACAAGAATCTGCTGAGAAAAGAAATAAATGGATGAATTAAAGGCCCATCTAAAACAACAGTAGATATTCTGAGTAGGAAATGAAGGGAAATGATATCGTTGAGTATACCATAAAAAAATTATTAGCACAATAATAACGTAAATATGGGATGAATTCCTACCAAATCACTGAATGCAGGTAAGATTGGCTGAAGAGCATTGGAAAATTACTTTTTTGAAAGAAACACTCACTCTCCCTGCCAAGTTCCTACTTGAAAATTAATACTTGAAAATAGGTTGTTAAAACTGTATAACTCCAATAATTGAGATGGCATGGAAAAGCAAAATGGAGGGACTTTAGACAGAGGTCAGAGAAGCACAGCTGGCCAGAGCGAGATTGGCAGTGCGGCCAGTTTGCAGAGTGTTGTCGCCACTGCCAGCCTGGGGACAGCAGGCAAATCAGTCACTGGAAGGAGAAGCACAGTTTGGTGGCAGCGGCTCTGGCTTACACTAAGGACACCGGGCTCCAGCCCCAGCTTTCTCACACACCAGACAGCCCCTGTCCTCCATGCCTCCCTCTGTAAATGATCTCTAAGTTCCCAGCCAGCTCTGATATTCTGTGATTCTAAATCATGAAGAAAAAGAAGAGAAGTAGTTCCCCAGGCTGGAAATGTAGGGCTAGAACATCATTCAGCGGCCATTGCAGGCCTGTTAAGAAACAAACAGTCTCTAGTCAACACCCATTTTTCTGTTTTGTAAGAAGCAGGATAGAAAAGTAATGAAACATACCCCCCCACCCCCACTCCCAAGTTGATTGCAGTTTAGAAGAGAGGAAAATAAATATGCATAAATAAATAAAACTCAAGGCACAGTGTGGCAAGCACCCTGGAAGAAGTGCAAACAAAATGTTACCGAGCATCTGAGGGCTGGCGGGTGAGACTCCCACGCTCACAGGGCAGAGAGTGAGAGGTGTGAGCCCTTCAGGAAAGGGCTGATGGAGCTCACCTTGCCAGCTTCCTGCTGTGGTGGCCACTCAGTGTGCAGACAGCTGAACTATGAGCTGAGTTCATTCCCAGAGACATGGTTACTTTCAATACAGACAGTTTCCAATCAACAAAGAGCTGAACTCCAGAAATCCACTCATGAGTTAGGTGCTGGGCACTCCGAAGTTACACACAATTCTTTATTGATGATGAAGTCCCCAGACCAGCCAATAAAAGCCAACTTAAGCCGTGTGGTACTGAGAGCTAGTATTAGTAAGATGATTTTGACATCGTTTAAACCCATACATTTAATATTGTACAAAAGCAGCTCCTAAGGGGATTGTTCCAGGTCTCTATTGCTGGATAACAAACTACCCTAAAATATGGTGACCCCAAACAACAACCATTTTTACTATTTCTCCTGATTTCGTTGGTCAGAGGTTTGCGCAGATTTGAAGTCTCCCCACTTAAAGTCCCTTCTTGGAATCTTTTCATTAAAAATAAAGTTTTTAAATGATATGAGCTTTAGTAATTGAGATAAGATGAAAAAGCAGTATTTCTGAAGAATTTGGGGTGATTCTGCTGTTTCTCTTGGTCACTCAGTGGTCAGCTGGCACATGATGGGTTTGAAGGTCAGGGTGGATCATTTTCATATCTGGTGCCTTGGCAAGGATGTCTGGAAGGCTGGGCTGAGCTGAGACTGTCACTGGAACATCTACACGTTGCCTCCCCCCACATAGTCACAGGTTAGTGGGACATCTTACCCAACAACAGCAAGTGGGACTTCTTGGTGGCTCAGGCCCCCAGGAGACAGGCCTTCTTTGCTAGACAACAAACTTTTGTGACTTAGCCTTGGAAGTCACACAGCATCATTCACACCCTGCTGTATTGGTGGAAGAGTTCTAAATCTCCTCTGATTCAAGGGAAGGAACACAGATGCTACCTCTTCACAGAAGGTGAATCAAAGAATTTAAAGCCTTGTTTAAAACTGCCAAAGGGATAGTCTCTATTGAAGGATAGAGCACATATATCAAAGCATAAGAGCTTGCTCCTTCTTTGTATTTTAGCTCCTAAATAAACAACCTTACTGGATTATTGATATCAAAGAAAAGGACAGTAAACCCAACCAGGCGGAGGCGCTCTGAAGGCTCCTATTTACTCACATGTGCTAATTGCTGGTAAAATGACTCGGGGGGGAAAAACATGGCTTCAAATCGCTTTTTTATTTTAAATGATGTATCTAGGTCTAAACAATATATATATCTAGGTCTTAATTCCTTTAAGTATTCCTGACAACTTGAAAATAATACTGCCTAATTTTCAAATAAGGAGTAATTAGGTAATAACAACTGAATATTTCACAGTTCATGTTTTCTTTGTATTTGGCAAAACACAAGCCGGGGGGGTTTGTGCCCATTTGGAGGGTTTCTCCTCCCTCTGGTTCCCCTTTATTACCCTGAAAATGAAGAGTCATATATTTGTGGAGAAAACATTTTTAATTTTAAAATCTAGCTCCTTTTCTCATTTCATTTTGTTCCCTTTGATTTCTTGAGTCTTGAGGGCTTTGATTCTTACATTTATCCCTGGACTGCTTCATTATTGCACGTACCGGGTGTCGTTTACATTACGTGATCTACAGAAGGGAAGCGCTTTTTTCTATACTTTGTATGTCACTATCATCATCCTCCCTTGCTTTCTACAGTAATAATATGTGCACTTCAGGACAAAGCTGCCTTGGATTTATCTACTCACGATTCCAGTTTGAGAACTGCAACAACTAGCAGCTCCGTGGATCCAGTGGGAAGACCCTACACAGGTGCAGAACAGGTCTGAAGAAGAAAGTTAACAGAAACAAGGATTCGATTCAGTCTTAAGAGTTATTCCCAGGTTGAGATGCTAAATCCCTATAAGCTCAGAAAGATCCTCAGGGTGCCACAAGAGATCCCAAGGAATTCTTAAGAATCAATCAGGGGCTCAGCGCTTATAGCACAGTAGTTGCCATGCCAGCCACATACACCAAGGGTGGTGGGTTCAAATCCAGCCCCGGCCTATTAAAACAACAATGACAACTACAACAGTAACAACAAAAATAGCTGGGCGTTGTGGCGGGCACCTGTAGTCCCAGCTACTTGGAGGGCTGAGGCAAAAGAAGGGCTTAAGCCCAAGAGTTTGAGGTTGCTGTGAGCTGTGACACCATGGCTTTCTACCAAGGGTGACATAGTGAGACTCTGTCTCAAAAAAAAAAAAGAAGAAGAATCAATCAGGGGCACCATTTGCAGCAGTCTCTATGACACCATTTCTTGCAGTGTTTTTGAGGGACTTTCTAGGATGTTTAAAGGTGCAAAACTAGATGAAGATATACCATGGAGAAGGCATGTTAGGTGTAATGCTGCCTTTGCTGGCTTCTGTGGCTCTAAGCTGTGCATGGCCCCCACTGAGATGCGGATTGCTGCTCATCACCTGGGACACTGCTGGTAGGCAGCTCCACCATGCTCTGACATCTCTGCAATTACCTGCAAAGTGAAGAAGATGCTTTGGATCATTTACAGGATCCCATTTCAGCAGGTTGCTTGTATCTCAATACAAGAGGAACTTCCATTTGCTCACCTAAATCCAGCAATGCTGGGAAAGGTTGCATGAGTTTGCAGCTGACTGCCACTCTTCATATCAAACAACAACCTCCTCCTATCTCTCAGTCTTTTTGCTAAATTTAACTCATCATACCAGATTCTACCTTCCTACAACATGGCTTCTACCATGTCCCCATGTCCCCTAGCACACTTCAAATGTACTACGCAGACCACCTAAATATGTTGGAATATATCTACACCCAATTTTAAACACACTTCCAAGTTCTCCTCCATTCTGTTGTGTGTATAGTATATTGCTCAAGAGAGAAATGGTTTTTTTCACACTTTAAATGTACCCAAGTATCAAGTTCAGCCCACCCAGCTGGCTACTCTGTCCCCATTGTTACTTGTTACCTTTGCTATTCTATTGAATGCTGCTTCTTGTCTATCTCCAGATTTAGAACATGAGCTGCTCCAAGGGACGAGACTTAGCCAAGTCTCTTGGTCACCCCCATCTTGCATGGATTCCCAGGACCCAGCATGGTCCCAGGCATGTGGCAGGTGTCCAGAAATATGTGTTGAATAACTGACAAAGGAGAATTCAAAATGATGCCACAGGTCTATAACATGACAAAAAAATTTTTTCAATTGTTTAGATAACTGTCAAGAGTCTGTCTTTAATGCTAGTAGTCATATAATAATTTCCTCATAAAATAACAAAGTATGGTAATTCATAAACACACAATGCATGATGACAATACCAGCTGGAACTCCAGGCACAACCTCTCCAAAGCAGTGGGGATTCAATAGCCTATTCTTTGTATCATCTGTGAAATGTCAACACTTTACAAATATAACCAGAGCACTTCCTACAAATGATTTTTTTTTTTCCAGTGAAGAAGATAGAAAGCCAAAGAAAAATTAGGTTTAAATGAGGAGGTCTTTAAGTTCTCTGGAGGGGAAAGAGGTTTACGGTGTGAAGAGGCATCCATGATATTGAACAACATGCAAATTTAATGCAAGTTATTTGCAAACCAGAGTCTACCATTCCCAGTAAACAGCCTACTCAAGTGCTTTCTAAAACAGAATTGTTGTAGCAAAATAACAATCATTATACCTCCCAAAATTGTAATCAATGTATTTTCTCTATGGAATTTGAGGGATGAAACAGCCCCAAAATGAAGTCCATCAAACAAACAAAAGACAAGATGCACTGATTTTCCTAAGTGGTGTGTGGCTGGAGCCTCTGAACGGGACGGGCAGTTCATACCGGAGCTGAGGTGCCCTGGTACTGTTCATTTGGGGGCCGCAGTCGCAGGACAACAAGCCTTCTCACAATGGTGTGGCAGTGTTTCTTCACCCGGGCACAGAGATGGAGGCAGAGTGATGACTACCCTGTCCCCGGCCTCCTACTGGGGCTGCCAACAATGGTGCCACTTGGTGCCAGCTGTAAGGCCCTCGGACACTTTTCTGTGCATGAGAGAATATGAGAAAATAATTTGCAAACAATGGTCAAGTCACCACTAACCTTGACTGGCTTTCCAAATAATCTGGAGACCCATAAATCAGCCTTTCAAAGAGTGAGACTTGTTAGGTAACAGCCAGTCTTGGCAGGGCACGTCTGTCAGGTAAATCTAATATAAAGAACTCCTGCTTGGCATTTGACCTGATTAAACCTCCAGGAAATGCCAGGAGATATATAAAATCCTAAAATTATCTTAAGCCCCCAAAAGAAAATACTCAAGATGCTTAGTATAAGGGATAATGTATCATACTTAAAATTTAAAAATATATATATACCTTGTATGTGCATTTTAAAAAACATTTCACTTGAAACTGGAAATATACAAACCTTTATTATGCTGTGGCCTAACAAAGATAGGGTGACTGTCTGTGTCCGCAGGACTGCTGGATCAACAAGGACTGAACTGTTGTCACTTCTTATAAGCAGCTAGCCAATTCAGCCAAACAACGAGTCATTTAAATCAAATGCTTGTTCTGATTATCCCTTTTTAGGTCAATTAACTTGTTGCTTGATAAAAATGCTCAAAAGGGGGCCGACATTTTAACAGTGGTAGATAGCTTTGAGTCTTCATTAACATTTT
Source organism: Loris lydekkerianus (assembly GCA_963574355.1). Lineage (NCBI taxonomy): Eukaryota > Metazoa > Chordata > Mammalia > Primates > Lorisidae > Loris > Loris lydekkerianus. The sequence continues at coordinate 9,481 of CAUYPK010039446.1, read as the reverse complement.
TTTTTTAAAGAGAAAGAGAAACCCAAACTGCCTAGTGTATAATTTAGATGCCTCTTTAGGTAAAATACACTGCCATGACCAGCACTGCTTCCCATAAAACAATTCAAAAACTTTTCCACTATTTCACTTTCGTTGTTCCACTCAACAGCATTATGGAGCAAAATGTCTGGCACTGTTGATTAGTGTCTGATTTTTTTTTTTTTTTTTTTCATTTTCTGTCTCAGAGTGAGACAGAATCTCACTCCGTCATCCTGGTAGAGTGCCCTGGTGTCATAGCTCACAGCAAGCTCAAACTCTTGGGCTCAGGTGGTCTTCTTGCCTCAGCATCCAGAGTAGCTGGGATAGAAGGGCTGGGACTGCAGGCCCTGTTAAGCATGAGCAAGAGGAAAATCAATGAAACGATGATTACGCAAACATGCGATGGTAATAAATAAGTAAAAAGAAGAGCAGATGAGAACAAGCATATCAAAGTCAAGTGAAGGGCATAGTATGGAAGGAAACATAACGAAAAAATTAGAAAATATTCCCTGCCAGTGTTTCACAGGACAGAAAAACTTAATCAGATCAGAAAGGCAAAAATGATGAAACAAAAAAAAGAAAATAGCTGGGCTAAAACTACAAACCAAGGATGAAAACAACCCCATGAGAGAACTAGTGAATTACACAGAGCAAGGATCAAAAAGGCTAAAAATGGAATTGCAATAGTGACAGAGAGGGAAGACTTGAGATTGCCGTGGCAATTTTTTTTTAAAAGGAGAAAAGATTTTGACCATTAGAGAAGAATAGATGTGAAAGAGAGATAAAGATGATCCCATACAGGGATAATTGGTGTCTCTGAAGCAGAGAAGCAGAAAAATGAATCAGAAAATATTTTAAAAAGAAAATTTCCCTAATATTAAGAAAGACCTAATTCTGCATATAAAAGAGGTAGTTTGAATTCCAGGACAAGTTGATATAGAATAATTAAAACAGATAACATAATCTTTTTACGTTAATAACTGTTTAGGATTATAAGAAAGAGTTGGAGAAATCAAAGTTGAAAAAAACAAATCACCTATGTGAGAGAATAAGTTAGCCTGCCTTACATCTCTCCACACCAATCTATGCTTGAAGATGATGGAGCTATATCTACAAAATTCTGAGGAAAAGAAGATGTGACATAAGGATACCCAGACAGTCTTGGTTTTTGAGAATAAAGGCAATAGGCAGATATTATCAAACATGAAAGACCTTAGTAGAGTTAGCCCTTCTTGGCAAAAAATGCCAGAGATTAAATCAAGCTGCACAATAAATGAATGAATATGCTGTGGCAAAAACACTTGTATTATATTCAGCATTAAGGGTATGTAGTGAGCCCTTCAGGAGTTACACCATTTGAGCTCGAATTTGAGCTCCACCAATTCTTATTTTTGGCCTCAAATTATTGAACCTGCCTCATCCTCTTACTGAAGAGGATGGTAATATTGTTTGGATAGTGAATGACATAGTCCATGAAAAGCTCTTAGCATCATGCCCAGCAACAGAGACTATGATATTGCAGGTGGACATATGAGTACTTAGGGAAGAGTCATATCCTGATGTGCTTACATTTCTAGAAATAATGATTTAATAAGCTTAAAACCAATACTCAATTGTTTATTACAAATAAGTTAAGAATTGAATTAAGAAAACGATTGCAGATGACGGCCAAAAGGAACAGAGACAGGAGAGAAGTGGATCAGAGAAACCCAAAATCTGTTGCAAAGAGCAGCAGCCTGAGTGCCTGGCACTTTCACTCCTCCCCAGTGCAACACGACTCAGAGGTCATTGAGCACTGAGAGGCAAGGTTTGCCTGGACAGGCTGCCCTCTCGGAGAGTAAGTGCTTTGGGGAGTTAGCCAGGGGATGCTGAACTCACTTGGAGACAGAGCGAGCGAGTGTCTAAACCTCTTTACGAGAGAAAAGGTCTTTCAGGGAAAGATAAGGAGAAAAATGCATCTTTTCTCCTGTCATCTGGGTATGGGAGAAGCACCAGCTCATCTGAGCACAAGGCTTCCCAGGGACTTCATTGCTTTTCTTGGGATTTGTGTGCATGATCCGATTTGGGTCAGCCTTGACATCCTGCACCTGGGCTGTGTACCCATCCCAGGCTATGTTTGTGTTAGGATCAAAAATAACTTAGAGTGATACAAATAAGAAGTAAACCAGTGCAATAATTAAGGAAATAGTTTGGTTAGAAAATGCAAGCCCAGCAAGAACCATGATATAAGGGTTTGACCTCCTTCCACTTCATGTATGTAATGAAAACAGAGTTAGCGCGGAGCCAGAGGCTTCCCCCAGCCCTCACGTTTGGAGTAGACAGTCTCCCCGAGCCACCTCATAAAAACTTTCTCTTTCTGTCTTGATTCTTCATTTTCCTGATCCTCTCGTCTCTGCCAGTCATGGGAAAGAGCTCACAGTGTAGTTTGGGGCTGGTCCCCAACAGATTATAATAAAATAGTAAAACACACAATTCTTTACATAATAGCTCCAAATTTTTAAGGCCTCTTATTAATGTTTTCTCTTAATCTGAGGAACTAATATTTCTGTGATAAGAATTTTTTTTAAAACACTGAAATCTCTGGAAAGGTGGACAAGAAATTCTGACATCTCTGGGAAAGGAAACAGGGCAAATGGGAGACAGAGTGAGAAGGAGAATTTTCTGGCTTTTCACCAACATGTAGCTTTTGAAATGTTACCATATGAATATATTACCTATTAAAAAAAAAAGCAACTAAAATTAAAGAAACATTTACCTAAGTTCCCATACTTTCTTTATTTTTTATCATAGTCTCTTTTTCTTCTTTTAAAATTCAAGTTTAATTAAATTTAATATTTTAATGTAAAATTAGCATGAACAGTATGGTCCCATCTCTGCAAAATTATTCTTAGCCAGCCAGCCCTTCATCTGTACAAATGCAGAGAAAGAGGCCTGAAATGATACTCACTGTTAACTATGGTTATTTCCTAGGTGATGAAAGTCAGGGTATTTTTTTTTAATTCATATATTTTCAAAGTTGCTCCAATTTTTAAATAATAAGTATGTATTACTTTAAAAATGTTTCTCTTGTAAATAAATAAAAATTGTTACCCCTCGACTGATAAGAAAGAACAAGGGACTTGCATATACCTCACAAGGGACTGGGCTCTGAATGCCAAAGTCCACCCTGAGAGTCCAGGTAAAGCTTTGGCTGGACAACCCTATGCCTGATCTCCTGCTTTGGGAAATGTGCTGATGGAGGTTTTATGTCAGATAGTGTCCTGCTGAATCTTTAGGTGGGAGGCTAATGTCAGAGTTACCCTCCTGCCAAACTAGACTACCTGTCCTTCCCTAGTAAGCTTTGTTCCTCATGCTCTGATCACTTAGAATGCCTTCACCCTCCCATCCCCTTCAATCACATCTTTTCTCCAAAGCCACATCCGATACCATGTCTTCTATGAACCTCTTCCTAGCCTGTCTACCTAATTTCCCTCTTTGAAAACTCATAGCACAGTTTTACTACTGTCTTATGGCCATTCGTTCACTCAACAAATGTTTATTTAGTATCATGGACATTATGTTATATTTGTCTCTCTATATATCATCTGTGTCATCTTAGAACAATTATCTGAAGGCAGGAATTATGTCATGCTCATTTGGTATCTCTACAGCACCCAGCATAATACCTTTTAAAGAACGATGGTCAAAAATGTTTGCTGGATAAATCCACAAACACCCTATGAGCATTTGTTCAATTGAACTGATAACTTGGTCTTTATACATTTTTGGAAGCTGGAAGTCTTTTTAAAATTTTTAGTTTAGATATATATTATTTCAGGTTAATATGAGGGTACAGATGATTAGGTTACATTGTTTGCTTTTCTAAGGTAAAGTTCAAGTTGTGTTCAGCCCTTCATCCAGGGGGTGTGCTGTACACCCTTACATTGTGCCCATTAGGAGAGAGCTTACCATCCCCCTTCCTTTACCCTTTCCCTTCTCCCCACTCCTCCCTGCTCTTCCCCACTTGAATACACTGTGTTCTTCTCTGGTGTGGGAGTGTGGTTTTCTATTGTTTTTCTATTGGTTTCATATTAGTATTGAGTACACTGGATACTTGAATTTTCATTCTTGTGACACTTTACTACTAAGAAGAATGTGTTTCAACTCCATCCAGGTTAATACAAAATATGTAAAGTCTACATCTTTTTATGGTTGAATAGTATTCCATGGCATGGATATACCACAGTTTATTAATCCATTCATGGGTTGATGGGCACTTGTGTTGCTTCCACATCTTGACAATTGTGAATTGAACTGCAATAAACATTTTAGTGCTAATGTCCTTGTAATAAAATGTTTTTGTTTTTGGTTTTTTTCTGGGTAGATACCTAGTAATGGGATTATAGGATCAAATGGAATGTTACATTTAGCTCTTTGATGATTGTTCATACTTCTTTCCATAGAGGCTGTATTAATTTGCAATCCCACCAACAGTGTCTAAGTGTTCCCTCCTCTCCACATCCACGCCAGTATTTGCAGCTTTGGGATTTTGTGATGTGGGATTTTCTCATTGGGGTTAAGTGATATCTCAGGGTGGTTTTGATTTGCATTCCTCTGATAATTAGAGACAATGAGCATTTTTTCATGTGTTTAGTGGCCATTCATCTGTCTTCTTCAGAGAAGTTTCTGTTCAAGTCTTTGTTCAAGTCTCTTGCCCACTTATAAATGGGATTGTTTGCTCTTTTCTTGCTGATTAATTTGAGTTATCTGTAGATTCTAGTTATCAGTTCTTTGTGTGATTCATAACATCCAAATACTTTCTCCCATTCTGAAGGTTGTCTATTTGCTTTAGCTGTGCCCTTGGCTAGACAAAAGCTTCTTAGCTTGATCATGTCCTATTTATTTATTTTTGATGTTGCTAGTTTCTATAATTGCTTCTTAGCTTGGCTCTAACCATGCTCTAAACAACTGAGCTAACCGATCACCCCTGGAAGTCTTTTAATTTTAAAAGAAAAGCAGCTTACGTGCCTTCAGAATTATGCTGACTTTTTTTTTTTTTTTTTTTTTTTGAGACAAGAGTCTCACTATGTCACTCTTGGTGGAGTGCTGTGGCATCACAGCTCACAGCAACCTCAAACTCTTGGACTTACGTGCTTCTCTTGCCTCAGCCTCCCAAGTAGCTGGGACTACAGGAACCTGCCACAACAGCCGGGCTATTTTTGGTTGCAGTTTGGCTGGGGTGGGGTTTGAACCCATCACCTTCGGTGTATGGGGCTGGAGCTGTAACCACTGGGCTGAGCCAATGCTGATTTTTTTCTAAAGAGCAATTATTCCCCCTTTCTCTAAAAACACTGGCATCGATCAAAATCCCTGTAGAGGTAAGTAAAAAATAGCTAAATGATAGAATAGTGACTTTTATTTCCATCTGTTTCATCCTGGGGAGACACAAACAGCAATTGTGAAAAATCAACATAGGAAAGGATTTCTCCCTAGTGCTCCAAACCCTAACCGCCAACATGGCTCAGAGGCAGCTTTCCCAAGTGAGTTTACATTTCTCAAGGTTGTCATCTTCCTAACTGGGCTCTTTAATCACAAAAAGCTACATTTGAGCTCTATTGTTCAAACGCTAAATAAAGCTAATTTGGCATATGGGTGATGAGGTAATGCGAATGGAATTTGAACTAAAGGCGCTACAAATACAAAAGAAAAAGATGTAGAATTTTTTTGGTTTTGTTTCTTTTTTGTTTGGGAGAATTTCTTTTTTTGAGACAGTCTTAACTCTATTGCTAGGGCTACAATGGCGAGATCTCAGCTCACTGCAGCCTCAAACTCCTGAGCCAGAGCGAACTTCCTGCCTCAGCCTTCCATAAAGGAATACTTTCATGAAATAATAAAAACTAAACTAGAAAAGTATTTGTCTGTGTTCTAGGTGGGGCTCTTTCCAAAAGAGGATTTGAAAAGCTTTTCCTCAGCCTCCTTAACTCCCTGAACGATGAGCAAAGGGTAATGTGCTGCCATCTACTGACAGCTGAACGAAAGTGCAGCTCAGGACAGGTTGTGTGTGTGTGTGTGTGTGTGTGTGTGTGTGTGTGTGTGTGTGTGTGTGTGTTTTAATTGGTAAAAGTTAGAAATAGGTGTTTATCTTGTCTTATTTTAAACATAGTAATTGATATCTGCGAGATTCTTAATCTGATGGATGATGATCATGAAAATTGGTGTAATTAAAGAAGAAAATCAATGGACCTATGCGAACGACCACACAAATTTAAAGATTAGAAAACTTAAATGCAGGCTTTATGGAGAGTTCAAGTAACAACTGACTCATCCCATTAAAAATAAAAAGGGACAAGGGAACAGGAGCATTCCCATAGGAAGATAAGTAGAGGGTCCAGTCAGTCCAGTGTTATGTCACTACGGAATGTTTCACATGCTACTCCTCACAGGGAGAGGGATCTGTCTTCACATAGCCTGTTTTTCCCTCTATGATCCCTTACATTTCTATCATATTTCAACCTTTCTTGAAAGCAAGTCAATGGACTCACTCTCTGGGTGAGCAAATTTTCACAATCAACACACAATGAATAATATAAGCAGAGGGGGGCAGGAACCCAACATGTTATATTCACCAGTGCTGTGATGCTGTCCCCTCCACGTGGTAGGTAGTTTATGAATCTTTCTTGAATAAATAAATAAGTAGAGATTGTCTTTTCACTCTTCGCTGTTTGAGCTCCAAGGAGTGCCTCAGAACCCCAGCATCTCCAGATGCAGCACACACGACTCTGAAGTTCATATTTTATTTGGATTATATGAATATTTCTGGTGAAAGATTAGCTTGTATCTGAATCACTAAGATAACTCCCCAATTTTCCAGTTCAGCCAACATTATTTGTCAATTATGTTTTTAGTACATCATAAATTAGAATATAAAATTCAGTTCAGCACTGAAGGTTAACTTTCAATGTGTCTCCAGAAACAAAATCAAGGAAGAAAGTTGGAGAATATCCTGTATCTAACTAGGAGAATTAGAAAGGGCTTAGAAAGCAATTAAATTAGACTTTCTGACTTTAAAAAGGTTATTAGTTTAGAGAAGCACTTTTCCTTTTTTAGTCCACTGAAGCTAGACTCATATAGTACACTAACCATCTGTTACACCGTCAGGAGCCTGGTGGTGGCCAGGATGGTCTGTACTGTCCCCTCTGCTCAGGGGTCCTCATCTCTGCATTGCACATTGATTAAAGAGATATACATAGAAGGAGCAAAGAGTCTGACCATAGCAATTTTTCTGGGAACTTTTAGTACTTAACTATCCATTTTCATGCACTTCACAATGTTTGCATAAGAAAAGAACCCCTGCCTTAGAAAAGAAGGGGATTTTACCAGTAGCAAAAGGCAAAGTGAGCAAATTAATGTAATTTTTAAAGATTTGAAGGAGGTGGAGGTCACATCTGTCTGGAGGGATCCTGACAAAGTTTATAAAGGAAGTAGAATTTGAATGGGTCTTTAAACATAAGCAGAGTTTTGTAGTTCTGGGATTTGAGCTAAATGTTGTTTAGAAGATGCTGAACAAGACGTGTTCAGTTTGGCTGCCGTGAGCCAAATCTTTACCACCAAAAAGTGGTGACTAAGTTGGAATGACATGGCTCTGAAATCAGGCGCCTGGGTTGAGTCGTCAACAACATCCATCACTTATTTGTTGTGTGTCTTTGGGCAAATTATTTAGCATCCCAAAATTATTTAGCTGGTCCCCAACTCCCTTTTCTGTAAAGTGAGAAAAAAGTCCTGTCTTATAGGGTTGTTCTGAGGATTCAATGAAACAATCCAGGTGCTATGACTAATCAGTGCCTGGAATATAGTAAATCCTCAATAAATATTATCGATAGAGTTTGGTGAGTTTGTACTATATTCACCAAACAACGAAGAACTATGAAAAGTTTCTGAGCAGATCTATATGCCTGAAGCTGAAACTCGGGGTAATTAATTTGTCAATTAGGCTTATGTTAAATTAAAGAGAGTTGAAGAAGCTACAATTAAGGATGTCAGGTAGGGGGATTGTACAACTGTCCAGGGGAGAGGTAATGAGAATTCTAGGTAAGGTGGTAAGAGAGGAAGGAAGAGAGGCAGAAAAGAATAAAAATTTTGAAAAACTTTGAGAGGAATAATTGATAGGACTGTGTGAAGTGTGAGGGATTGGGGACAGTCAGAAACAACTCCTTTGCACCTGGGTCTTAGAAAATCTTAAGGGAGGAACATAGGTATGAAGAGAAAGTGGTTCAGGGGAAAGTTGTTCAGGTAGAGATCTCAATAGACGAGGGGTCCTCAACTACAGCCCGCAGGCCACATGCGGCCCGCTGAGGACATTTGTCTGGCCCACCGGGTGTTTTTGCCACAGCTGCCTGTCTTGCTTAGCAGCCAACTCGTCCTGAGTCGCATTGCGCGTGTGTGGAATGTGTGCCAACTCTCTGACTCTGCTCCTTCTCTCTGTCTCTCCCTGCCCCACCTTCTCTCTGTCTCTCCCCACTGGGTGTTTTTGCCCACTTGTTAGCAGCCCACTTGTCCCGGCCTGCAGTGTGCATGTGTGGAATGTGCCCCACACTCTCCACTCCACTCCTTCTCTCTATCTCTCCCCGCCCCACCTTCTCTCTGTCTCTTGGCTCTTCCTCTCAGTCTCTGGTGTAATTGGAAGAGTCACCAGGTTGCCTGTGCAGAGCCTGCTGCTGCCTAGGGACCAAGGTAAGAACAAGTTAGGATTTATTTATTTATTTATTTATTTATTTATTTTGAAGTTTGGAGGTCTATATATTTTTTTATTTTGCAGTTAGTAGGGCCTCTTTTTTGCAGTTAAAGGGGGCCTTTTTTTCTGAAGTTAGGAGGTGGGTGCTTTTTTTTTTTTGCAGATGGGGGCGCCTTTTGTTTTTTGAAATTAGAAGAGCCTTTTTTTGAAGTTAAGAGAGCCTTTTTTTTTTTAAGTTGGTTAATTGGTTGGAGGTGTTTTCAATGGGGGGGGGTTGCATCACAGTGATAATACAAATAGCGCTCAGTGCTAATGCAGTAAACCACAGACAATTTCAGGAATTTCTGTCTGAGCTAAATGTTGCCTGTGAAGATGTTCTGTACCATACAGAAGTCTGTTGGCTGAGTCAAGGGAGAGTTTTGAAACATTTCTATGACTTACTTCCACAGATTACAGCTTTTCTACATTCAAAAAACAAAGAAGTACCAGAGCTCAATGATGCAGAATGTAAAGGGCACCTTGCCTTTCTGACAGATGTAACAGAACCACTCAACAGTTTCAATGTGCAACTTCAAGGAAAGGGGAAGCTCATTTGTGATACACAATCACATGTGAAAGCATTTGAAGTAAAATTAGGCCTCCTCATCAAACAAGTGAAGGAGGAAAATTTCTGCCATCTCCCCACAACTCAAAATCTGTTAGCAGAAAATCCATTGGTTGCATTCCTAAATAAAACATGTGTGGATTCACTGG
>CAUYPK010039444.1:0-83132 GCA_963574355.1 Loris lydekkerianus | reverse complement strand
TGAAACTTTGTAAATGTGGAATATAAATGTCTTTGCACGGTAACTGGGAAAATGCCAGCACAGCTATGTTAGCTATTGTGATGAAAATGTGTCAAATGGTCTGTGAAGCTAGTGTATGATGCCCCATAATCATATCAATGTGTGCAGCTATGATTTAATTAAAAAAAAAATAAAAAAAAATAAAAGTAATGTTCCCGGAGATAGTTCATCTTCTCCCTGTCCAGTTCACATGTGAGAGTCTGAGATTTCTTAACCATTCCCTGGGACCCTCGGGATGGGTGAGCAGGAATGCTCATCCAGACAGCACGGCAGGAACTATATCTTGGTATGTGGGAATGAACCATTTTAGCTGTTTTCCTTAGATGTGTGTGGACAAGTTGGGCATCTGATGATCCGGGATATAATTTGTGTTTGGACTTGCCTATAGCCATATTGGCTCGAAGTCCAAGGGACCTCAAGTAACTCTGAGATTTGTCCTGAAAACCACTGGTCACGTTATGAGTGAGGGTTTTGTCCAGAGACCTCTGGAAACACCTTTGCTAAAATCTGAATGTTGGTCCTGTTGCAATGACTCCCACTCATCTCTTGAAACACCATGTTTCACTCGAGTTGTGTATTTTCTATAACTGTTGTTAAACCTTGAGACAAACTGCACTGAAAAATTTTTGCACTATGTAGTTTGATCTTGCTTGTTGATTTCTTACTAAGCTGGGGCTATGTTGAGGTGCGTGATGCCCCTAGAAAATATAAGGATTCACCCACTCTCAGAGTTGCAAAGGGGCACAGTTGGAACCCGAGAGAAAGCATATCTTTCTTGTGTTCTAGACGCTTTACTCACCTCACACAAGCACTGGCCCTGAGTGAAATATTTAATAGTATGTTTCTATTAACTTTCCAAAATAATAATATGAATAATAAATAGTATCTACTGAGTGCTCCTCATAAGCAGTAAATATGACTTACATTTATTTGCTTGTTTTTCCCAACACAAGACCCTACCCTGTGCATACAACTGGTGCCATCCTTGTTCTACAGACGAGGAAACTAAAACATAGAAATGTTAAATATTCGAGACTGCCCATATGGCAGATGCCAGCCCCATGGGCCGTGGAGCCACCTGCTTCTCAGATCTTGATCTTTCCACTTCCCACCACGTACCCCTTCAAGGAAATTTTTATCCACATGACAAGTAGAAAACTTCCATGACTGTTTTGCTGATGGGCCCAGCCAGAGCCTCCCTAACACTGGCCTAGTCATCACACGTGGGATTTGAAAGAGTGGTCGAAAACATTCGGATTAGCTCTCCAGTAAGAGAAATTTCAAATGTCAAACCCTGAGACTGCTCATTTTCATCAGAGTCTTTTAAGTGATTGATTCTTGGACCAGTACATCAATTCATTCATTCAACAAAAATGTATCTCTCCTACCTGCCAGGTGTGATTCTAAGTGCCGGGAACATAGCTACGATTAAACCAACATCTCTGCATAAAGCCTGCATTCTGATAGGGAAAAACAGATCCTAAGTAAAAAACAAACACGTGTACAGCATGATGCCAGGAAGAAAATAAAGTGGATCTAGAGGGCAGTGAGTGCTGGGAGGCCAGGGCAGGACTCTTTGGGGAAGTGGCATTTCAGTGAGGTCTTGAGTGATGGGAGGAGAGAGAGAACATGAAAACCTCTCGCAGAAATAGTGTAGTTATTTTATAAATACATTTTTTTCCCATTGTGTCTTTGGCTCTACATTTTAAAAAGTACAAGATCAACATTGACAACGGTGTAGTCACAAGAATGTCACTCACCAGGGCTACATGAGCTATTTTCATCCACTCACCATGGCAGGAGGGAGTCGGGGGGGGGGGGGGGATGGTCCATAAAACTATTTGCTCCAGGGGCACCGGCTTCTGCACTAGGGATTTGAAGTCTGCTGAGTGATTCCCTGTTTTTTCTTCTGAATTAAATTAGAATTGGGCAGCCTCCACCTCGTGGTTTTGTTCTGTAGCCTCTGGTGAACCAGAGCATCAGTCAGTTTTCAGTTGTGTTGATTTCCTCTGAGGAAAAACCGCCCAACGTGCGCAAAAGATAAGTGCTCCTGGTTCACGGTTGCAGAGTTTGTTTCCATTATGAGCCTTTCTGTGGGACTTCCAGGATGGGTTTCTGATTCTGACTCTATAGTGATGGTGCTATGAGTTCTCCCTACGCCTGTGTCAGTTCAAAAGTCACAAGAACAATATCATTGATATTTGGGCAGATGAATGAGGAGGCTGGGCCCTTCCTCTGTGAAGACCTCGAATGCAATGAACACTTTTGGGTGGCAGCATCTTTTGGTCACTTTTAGCCCAGAGGGCAGAGGAAGTTTACATCTAAATGTTACCAGGGTCAGTATGACTGTGAGTAAAGGTAGACGTTCTCTGGGCATTTTTGGCCAGAGGGAACATTTGCTAACTCTGTTCAGCGCCAAATTTACGGTTTTGGCAAAAACACCTTTGCCACTCAAAACGTCTTTTCCTGTTTTACTCTGATTAGTTGTTAGCTGAAAACTCCCAGCATCTCAACTCTGCCCATCCTTCCCTAATACCAGCCCCTCCCCCCAGATGCTAACTTCCCTGCTCAGGCTGTGTCCAGAGCAGACAGTTGTAACAACAGTTGTGGGAAGGTAGGCGGGAAGAAAAGGCGGTGAAGAAGAAAGGGAAGGAGGGAGGGTGAAAAGGAAGGAAGAAAGAAGAAATTCCCGGTCTATCTAGTTTTAGACATTCAGATAACATTTTTCTACAGTCCGTGGTGCAGGCCTCAGGAGCTAAATAGTCAGGTGCAAGCCTCAGTCTCCCACTGAAAACACTGTGTGACCTTAGACAAGTGACTTATAATTTTGGAGCCTCAGATTTTCCCCATCTGTAGAGGAAGACTGTGAGGATGGATTCCAGTGAAGTAACTTTAGTCAAATGCTGCTGCTAAAAGGTTGAGCAAATTTCCTAACACATAATAAGCACTCATCCTGAGAGCTGGTTCACGATTGCTCTGTTTGTGCAGAGACCTCTGTCTCAGAGGTGGCACAGCCTAACATGGGGTGAAATTGCACCTGTTTCCGAGGCCCACAAAGGCTATGCTTGACGTAGCTAAGGAGTCTGCACAACCCCAAAGCTTCATGTTACAAGAATTTGATAGAGGTTCAGATGCCAAGAAAGTCTTTGAAGCTGTGACAGTTAATTTTATGTGCCAATTTGGACAGGCTGTAGCATCTGATCATTTAATCAAATATTAATTATTTTTGAGAAGGCACTTTGTGGCTGTTAACATTTACGACCTATTGATTTTAAGTAATGGAGATTACTCTTAGTAAATGTGGGTGGGCCTCATTTAATCAGGCAAAGGCCTTGGGACTCAGAGAAGAAATTCTGCCTTAAGACTGCAACGCCAACTCATACTTGTTTCTAGCCTGTTCTGTCTGTGGACTATGGAGTTTCTAGGCCCCAGAGTTGAATGAGCTAATTCCTAAAAATATACAAATTAGTAAATAAATATTTGTATTTATTCTAGACTAATGTACTGATTTATGTAAATTATTATATTATATTATACAAATTATATATTATGTGACTGCAAATTGGATTAACATAGCAAATAAAACTTATATTACATTACATTTATTACATTATATTTTATAATATGGTCTATGTCATATACCAAATTATAAATTATTATAAATACATACTTATATTATATATATATGAAATATACCCTTGCTTTGCTGTCTCTGGAGAGTCCTGACTGAAATAGATCCTTCTGGCTTAACCATGTTGTGTAATAGAGACAACCTTTAGCGGGATTCTTTTTCCAACTCATCTATTACAGGAATCCAGACTTGAATTCTTAATGAAAACCAAAAAGAGGACTGGCTAGGTGGGGACCAGTGTGGGGAAGAATTTCCTAATCCTTCGCTGAAAAGGGAACTTCAGGGTAGAAGGGACAGCATCCCAAACCCCAGACGAGTGTTCAGTCCCTGAAAGGCTCAGTGGAGAAGTAAATAATTTGGGTGGAGGGTATGGTGCAGCCTGTCCCATTGCTGGGCATTCCTGGGCTTTGGTTGTGGTGGTTTGTTTAAAATTAGCTCTTATTTGGCTTGTGGGAGAGCATCTGGCTGGACTCCCCTGAGCCTTTTGCACTTGAAGTTCTTTTTTTTTTTATATTTAATTAATTAATTAATTAATCTATTTTATTAAATCATAAACATATAGATCATGTATACATTAGTGCATTTATGGGATACAATGTGCTGATTTCATATAGAATTAGGAACGCTTACATCACACTGGTTAATATATATCTCATCTTGTTTAACTTAATTATTGTGTTAAGACATTTATACTCTGTAAGGGCTGTGTCTGCCACTTGTGTATTTTGAATGTGGAGAGGTATGGGCTCAAGACTGCCATATGACCAAACCTCATGGTGTCAGAAGCCATCAGCCTAGTCTGATCTGGGAAACATCTCTCCCATCCCAGCTAGAGCTCCCCACCTCCCTGCTGCTACCTTCAGCCTCTCATAGGTGTTATCCTTTCAGGTATGACCTGTAAGCAACTTCTCCACTGCAAGTCTCATCCCCAAACCATCACTGCTAGTGAGCACACTGCCATGTAATTTCATCTTTAGGATTAAAAGACCTGAAGCAGGATCATCTTGGAAGAGAACGCAGGATAGGTAAGCTTTAATGGGAAGGGAGGCAGATTGGGATGCTAATTGCCTCTTGGGAAAGAAGGCCTGGCCCATTGGGAGTCAGCATGAAATCACTGGAGATTAGCAAGTGGAAGATGTCCACCAAGGGGGTTCGATAAGGGCAAGAAAGAGCAGAAAAACAGACATTTGTCACTGCACACGTGTATTTTCAGCTGGTTTGAAACCTCCTTTGACCTCTGGAGTTGTTTTCTCTAAATATCTTTGCTTTCTCTTTCTCTGCAAAGTTGGTTTTGGTTCCAGTGTCAGAGTAGGGCTGGTCATGGCTGACTGCACACTTGGCCTCGTTCTTGTGAAAATGTCTAAGCTATGATTGAATTCAGGACTTTTGCTGATTAGTGTCCTAAGTGGGCTTGAATTGTATGGCTTTACTCAATTAAGGAATCATCTTAACAAGCCATATTGCAAACATTATCAGCTTGGGTAGTTTAAGTCTAATACCGCACACATACAGGGAGACATGCTCACACACACCGTCACAGAGATATACACATATGCACACAGATGTGCACACCCACAGACACACAGATATACACATGCAAACCCACACATATACAGATGCATGTGTACACACAGGCATGTATACACTTAGATACATACATACACTCGCACACACGCCACTTTACTACATCATAAGCTGAGTTTAGTTATATTCATTTCAGTTTCAGCAATGTTTGATTTCTTTGCCAGATATCAATGGTAAAAACAGATGGCTTGGAGGCCATAGCATAGTGGTTATGGTACCAGCCACATACACTGAGGCTGGTGGGTTTGAACCCAGACCAGGACAGCTAAACAGCAATGACAACTGCAACAAAAAATAGCTGGGTATTGTGGTGGGCACCTATAGTCCCAGCTACTTGGGAGGCTGAGACAAGAGAATCACTTTAGCCCAAGAGTTGGAAGTTACTGTGAGCCATGACATCACAGCACTCTACCGAGGGTGACATTGTGAGACTCTGTCTGAAAACAAACAAACAAACAAAAAAAGAAGTGATGAAAGGTGAGGGAACTTGATGGATCTGAGACAGTCATGATACTCATGGCTTCCCTTTGCCAGTGATTGACTTAAAGATGGGGATCATAAACTTGGCATGTAGAAGATGAAGGGAATCTTCTGGTGATCTGGGAATACTGCACAGAAAGATTCATCAAAATCAGCCTTTCCACAGGAGGGAGGGAGATTGGTGTGCTCTCACCTAACAGGCATCACGTAAGAGTACATGGCACACCTCCTAGGTCAGTGGTTCTCAACCTTCCTAATGCCTCCTAATGCCACAACCCTTTAGTACAGTTCCTCATGTTGTGGTGACCCCCAACCATAAAATTATTTTTGTTGCTACTTCATAACTGTAATTTTACTACTATTATGAATCGTAATGTAAACACCTAATATGCAGGATGTATTTTCATTGTTATAAAAGGGTCCCCCTGTCCTAGGTGAAGGGCACAATTACAATAGGGACCTTACTTAACAAATGCAAATGATGTAACCTAATTGTTTGTAACCTCATATTAATCTGAAATTAAAAAAAAAAAAATCAGCCTCTCCTTTTTGTCTTGTTGCCATATCAGCAATCATGCTTAATGCTGCTGCAGACAAATTGCAACTATGAAGGAAAGCCAGGAGACTCTGAGAGAGACCAGTGATTGAGCTACCGAATCGAGCCTCCCGGAAGCCACCTGACTTATTGATGTGTTCTTACTATTTAAACCCCATTCAACTGAATGTTTTGTTACTTGCAGCCAAAAACATTCCACTGATTCCCTTTGTGAAATTAAGAGGAAAAATAAACATGAGTAAGGTTTAGTTTTCATATACTTGTCCTCAGAAAAGCATAATGCAATGAAGAAAAAGTTGATTGTATTTTTTGTAACTCTAGTAGTCATCATAGAAGAATAAAACAATTTGGAATAAAACACAAGTACATGCACACACACAGCGATCCATTCTTGAGTTTGATCTATTGGAGTTTCCAGGCAGCATTGGTTGTTTTTTTCACATCTTAAAAATTGATGAAGGCTCCATTAGACCCAGATGCAAAGTTCTTACAGCTCCTTGTATGAGAGTGTGGTAAGTTGGCAGTGCACAAATGGGTAGGGGAGGAAGGAAGTAAGAGACACAGGAGCAATGTGAGTGGGTAATTGCAAGGGAAGAGTGATTCTCAGCTTTCTTGACTTCTTCTTTAGCCACATCACATCGCTTGCTTAGGAGTCAAATTTGGTGGGTATGTTTTGCAGAAAGAAAATTCAAGATGCAGAGAAGTCAGGACTGGCCCATAGAAATGGAATGATCTGAGTTCTCAGTGCCCCAAAGGATTTTCATTAGTTTCTGTTACCTCTGTTTTCACCTCCTCTCATGGAAATGCAGGCATGCTCGACCCTGGGACAGCCTGTTTTCTTTTTGTTAAGCTGTTGTTGGAGCTTCCAGGCTTGCACTGTAAGTTGGTTGCAAGAAAAATGGTTTTTATCTCCATTCAGTAGCCATCTGGACTGCTGGGGCTTGCATAGCTGAGTGTAGGGAACTGCATTTACAAGACGTGAATTTATCTTTGAAGTTTAGACAGAGTGTCAGAAGGGTCACTTGCAGAGCTTTGCCAACACCAGCCAGTCACTGATGGAGACCCCAGTTGTAGGTGACGGGTCTGAGTGCCACACTCCCTGGTATCTGATTGAAAGTTCTTTCCTAGTGGTCAACCATGAAGGCATCATATCCGTGACACCCACCAAAGGAGTTAAAGAAAGCATCCAAAGGTTACCATAAGGGTTTCTAGTTGACTTATTGCTAAGTGAATCCTCAAGGATGTTCCTCAGAGTGTGCATGAAGAATGGCGTCAGCCAGGGACAGAGGTGGTTCAGGCATCACTGCCACTCTGAGGTTGAGCATCTCTGGGGAAATAGGACACCACGGGGGTAGCAGCTACATGTTCAATTGGAACAACAAATAAAAAGTCTTGGATATAAGTCTAGTGGGGAGGAAATAGCAGAGTCAAAGCCCACCAACTTCACCCCATTCACATCTACCTCCCTCCCGGGGATATTGCTGTGGTGGTGGTGCCCAGGGACAGTGCTATGGTGCTCTACTCACTTCCCTGTTGGAGGTGGGGGTGTGAGAAGAGGAGACTGCTTTTCTTTTTAATTATTCTTTTTCCTTTCTTAAAAAAAATTAGAGCAATTTTAGGTTGGTAGCAAAATGGAGTAAATGCACAGGGATTTCCCATATCTCCTTTGCCCCCATCCTGCGCACAGCCTCCCTGGCTATAAACTTGCCCCGTGGAGGGGACATTCCTTGTGGCCAATGGACCTATCTTGACACATCATTGTCACCCAGAATCCATAGTTTCCATCAGGGTTCACTCATGGTGTTGTATACTCTGTAGGCCTGGACAATTGTTTAATGACATGTGCCCACCATGATAGCACTGTGCAGAGTAGTTTCACTAAAAATCCCTGTTCCCCATCTGTCACCCCTCCCCCATCCCGACCCTGGCAACTGCTGACCTTTTCATTGTCTCCATAGTTTGGCTTTTCCAGAATGTCATATCATTGGAATCATACAGTACGGAGCCTTCTCAAACAGGGTTATTTCACGTAGTAATGTGTATTTAAGAGTAAGAGATATTTTTTTTTTCTTGTGTAAGACAGTCTGAATTCTCTCAAAAGTAGGACTGTTTTTTAAACAGTTTTTAAAAAATTTCAGATTGATATGAGGGTGTAAATGTTTAGGTGACATTATTTTCACTTCCAAGGTAAAGCTCACCTTGTATTTGAGTCCTTCACCTGGGGGGCATGCTCTATACCCCAACATTGTGCACATTAAGTGAGAACTTGTCAATCCACCCTCCTTCCTCCCCTTTCTCTTTTCCATCCTCTCCTCCTCTAGAAATATACTTGTGTTTTTCTTTCATGTGAGCATGTAATTGTCTATATATTGACTTCATATTAGAGTGAGTACATTGGATATTTGCTTTTCCATTCTTGTGATATTTTACTAAGAAGACTGTTTCAACTCTATCTAGGTAAATACAAAAGATGTAATATCTCTCTCCTTTTTGTGGCTGAATAATGCTCCATGGTATACATACAGTTTGTTAATCCATTCATAGTTTATGGGCACTTGGGTTGCTTCCACATCTTGATGATTGTGAATTGAGCTGTGATAAACTCTTGAAAAAATCAGCCTGGGAAAAGATTTTATGAAGAAGACCCTTGGCAATTAAACAGATTTTTATTAGAAAAAAGAAATTTGAATAATGTGAAATGGTCAAGTTTACAAAAATAGTTCTTAGATAACTAAAATATAGCTATATGGAACTTATGTTATAACCAACACATTTTTGTAATTTGTCTGGCCTCCAATCTCTGTGGCATCTGATTTTATAGATCTTTTAATTAGTGACAAATTGGTTGTCCTAACCTTCCTACTCTTATTGAAATTGCATACTACCAATATTTTTGTTTGTTTGTTTGTTTCAAATATATGTACTCCTCAGGGTCTGTTCTGTGAGGATAGTGATTTAGAGGAAGAATTTTGTTCTCTTGTTCTTTCTGTGTGTATGTAGCATGGTACACTTCACATGTCTTGTACCCAATAAGGGCACAGACTCTTCTTATTTTAGCTCCTCCCTTCCATGCTATCCGAATCATTCTTAAAGCAAATCTGTCCTTTCCTCCTGGGAGTTTACCATCTAGAGTCTACAGAAATTTGGACACTGCTACAGTGGAGAAAAGTATCACCTTCCAAAATATATTCCATAGATCACTTATGCCAGTGGGCTGCAATTTCACATTTCATCTAATAACACTTTTCAGGACTCATGTTCTTAGGCAAGTACTTTGGGAAATGTTGCAGTGATGCAATGTGCTGGGGAAACAGACATGACACTGACTAAAATTGCTTTGTAATATTGGAGAAGGTTTCCAAGAGGGAGGTAACATTTGATCTTGATCCTGAAGACTGAGTAGGAACACAATTAGGAGCTCAACTATGGAAAGAGGCTAATGGCATACTAGTCTAGACCATGCTAATGCATGGCCAACTGAAAGAACTTGGAATGTTTGGAAAGCTTTGAAACATCCATTGTGAAGGATTTCTGTGAATGGGTGGGAGAGATGGAGGAAAGAGGGCCACAGGGTAAAATATATTCAATGTTGTAATGGATTTCTTTCATTAGACCTCCAGACCAATTTCTACTCTCGTGCACCTTGTTCTGGGAGGGACATTAATGTGTTCCCTTGCCCTTTGGCCTCTGGATGAGTTCACCTAGTGCAGAGTCCTGGCAGGAGGTTGGAAGAAGCAGAACTGCAATATTAAGGTGTTTTCTCCGTTGGCTCACTAGATGAGAAGTCATTTGTGGTTGGCCATTTCTCCAGAGGTCCCTGGGTATCTACAGCTGGCTGACTCAACTTGTTTTTTGAGTCTAAAAAATGGAAACCTCCAGGTTACTGCACTTTATCTTATGATTTATCTGTATCCACACATTTGTAAATAAACCCTTCTCAAATTACTGTTTTTTGAATGTGCCATATGCTTCCTGTTGTGGATCTGACTTACATAAATATGATGTGAAACACTCAGAAAAAATGTAGGCAAAAGAGAGCTAGAAAGACTCTTTAGAAGGGTGTGGTGTTACCTGGTTTATCTTAGCAAGAAACCATTTGTTTGGAATGGATAGAGGAAATCTTTTTGGAAATAAGAATAAAGGATTATTTAAAAATCATGTGACAACTTAGGTCTAAGAGTTGACCACGGGTCTTTAGCTTAGTGTCCACAGACAACCACAAGATCTATATATAGAATTCAGGGAGTCCTTGAGTTAGGATAGGGAAAAATTACATCTTTATTATTTCTAACCTCTACATGAAATTTAGCCATTCTTTCAATTACAAATGCATGAAACAAGTGATAATAGTATTGGTCATACTTGAGACTTTGTCACCAATAAAAAATCTGGATATTTTCATATCACACTGCAGTGTTGTAAAGGTCTCAAAATGTTATCCTCACTCACTACTGCTTCAAAATTATAGTAGTTAATTAGACTCAACTTCAGTAGATTTACTTATTGGATGTGTTAATAAAGAAGCATATACATTAAATAATCACAATTTTATGTTCTAAAATTCTTGCAACTGCATTTTCACAAGTTTTTATAATCATACATGTTTCAAGTTATGCATTTTAAACATATAATTCAGAAAAGGAGTTCATAGATTTTACCAGATTTCTAAAAGGGCTCATGGTATACAAATTATTAAAAATCTTTGTTAATTTGTAGATAATCATTGAAGAAAATACAGTGATGGCTGCATTAGACCTGAAATACCTGTATTGGACCACTCTCCCATTTTGAATTAAGAATATGCTGATTGTCATGTTTCTCTCCTAGGTAACAACCAGAAAGAATTTTGGGATAGCATATTAGTCAAGCAAGAAAATAGAAAGCATACCAGGAAAGGGATATCTCTTTCCAGAAAACAAAACAAAACAAAACAAAACAAAACAAAACAAAACAAAACAAATCAACATTCACTAGAAGTTCTGCTTAGTTTCTGTATGTGGAGTTTCTAGGTGAACTCTTTGATAACTCCGTGAGTCCAGTATATTGACTATATGCTATGTCATCAGTCTTAAATATTCTTAAATACTCTGTTTTTTTTTTGTTTTTTTTTTTTCTCCAGCTCTTTGTGTGTTTTGTATGTGGCTATCCTGTTTGGTATCCGTCTCCAAAATTTTAAGAGCAAAAATTGTCATGAGTGCCTTCTTTAAATTTTCATTATATAAATATGTAAGAAGGAACTCACAACTTGGTGTCTCATAACTCACTTCTGAAATATCCAATGAGAAATTGCCAAGTTCTTCCCAGTTGTTTATTTTGGTCCCAACACACTGTCCGTGCCCTGGTTGAATATCTCGCCAAATTTCCTCCAATACATTGCAAAACCAACTGGCAGCACAATGAGGAAACCTGTTTGGGGCCAATTTTAGCAATTGATGGTGCCGCCTCTTTCCCTCACCCCCACTTCCCACTAATCCGTCGAGTTTCTTCCAGAGCTAGCCATTCTTAATGGGAATATAATACTTTGGCTTACCTCCAAATGGGATTGAAAAATCCATTCTTTCTATCTTCACTCCATTGTTTTCCTCTCTCTGCTCCTCATCTTTTAATCAAACCTGACACCTCCCCAACACACATAGCTTTCTTGGTGGAGAAGATGTGCCAGCTTGGCTTTCAACATCAAGAATTAATCTTAGTTTGAAAATGGGTGATCATTCTCTTATCAATAAAGGAAATGGGAGCTTAAAACTCTTCCCAGTAAAGTGTGAGTCTTTCTCAAACAGTACATTTAGAATATTTCCTGTGTGGTTGAGTGTAGGTGGAAAGAACTGTTTCCAAGAGCCTATTGAGATCAAAACTAGGAAAATGTCCTTCCAGCCTGTTGATATTCAAAGTGGCTTTGTACTGATTATGGTGCCTTTCTGACATAGACCTAAAAGGTCTTTCACAAGCCTGACTTTTGGTTGCATTTTTAGGATAGAACAAGGAGCTGAGATTTTTCTGCTCCCATTTGTGGTTTCAAGATTAGAAAGAAGGTTATAGACTGGTCCACGGTTATTTGGACAACTAGCATTAAACATATTGTGGAAGGCTTAGCTGTATTAGTCTTTATTGTCATTTTGAACTAAGAATATGTTGAGTTGATTCTCACGTTTTCTTTTCTAGGCAACCACCAGAAAGAATTTTGGGATAGTGTGTTAGCCAAGATGTGGGCAGGAAAACAGAGAGCACATTAGGTGTTTCAACAGAGAAAATTTAATAGAGGGAGTTGATTATATAAGTGTTAGAGAGCTGAAAAGACAGAATGGGAGCAATGAGGTAACACTGAGATAGTAACTGCAGGGAGAAGGTATCCTCTTAGGGCTGGGCAACAAGGGAACCCATTGGGGCTACAGAACCTGAAAGGTCAGGGGAAGGGCCTTGAGGAACTAGAGCTCAGCCTATGAGGAGGGAGGAGGTTCTGTATGGCTACAGATGGCATCTCAGGAACCTGGGGGAGGCAACTTAGAGAGATGGAGCTCAAATCTCTGAGAAGGGGGTGATACTGCCCTCCTAGAGCTTGTTACCTCTGAGAAAGTACCTTGAGGCTGGCTCTAGAAGATAGGGGCTGTGCCTGAGTGCTGCTGTGTGGATATAGGGCTGCTAGTTTGTGGCACCAGTGGAAACAGCAAGCAAAAAGAAGACAGGAATGCATCCTTCTTTCTCCTGCTTTCAATCACTCTCTAGTGTCTCCTATGGTTAGGATCTATCAGGAAGCAGCTGGCAAAGGAAAAACAGGACTTGTAGGGTCCTTTGAGCCTCCCAGAGCAGAGTGCAGGCGGTCTGATAGCGGGGAGACAATCCTTTGCTACACCACACAAATATGCAGATGCTTTTGGAGTGTCAGAAATTGGGCCTGTCACTCATGGAAGCATTTGATATCAGGAAGAGACCTGATTTATTATGTAGTCCACAGGTCACACAGGCATGGCCTAGTTAGGGCTGGCACATGACTCTTTGGGATGTGAGATTTCCCAGGCCCTTCTCTCTTATCTGCACAGTCTCTTGCTTGAGGCAGAGAGAGTGGGGCTGGTGTGGGAAGAAGGAGACTGTGGCACTCAGGGCAGTGGGTGCTGATGCCAGTGTCCCCTGTCCAGCCATGTGGGTCCTAAAAGCTCCAGAGAAGTTGGGTTGAGGCTGCAGCCAGAGGTTTGACAGAGAGACAATTTACAGAATGACCAAAGGAGTATACCAATGTCATTTTCATGATTTGCCTCTGTTTCTGGAATCATCAGAAGTAGAAAGAATCTTGATAATACAATTTTGAGATTAATTTGCTTATTAACTAATCATGGAGTGTCTCTGCTTCGCAGTATGCTGGGCCCTGGAGGCATGAAAATGAGCCAAGCAAAGATGACTTTGCCTTGGGGGGAGCTTAGGCGTTACCAGAGTGTTATAGTCATTTTGTTTCTGGCAGAGTGAGAACGGAACTAAGGGAGAGGTGACTTACTGGGGCATTTCAAGAGAAGCTTCACAGAGGACACAGGAGCCACACAGAGTCGCTATGAGGAGGGAGGTGCAGTACATGGCTAGAGGGGAGAGGAGTGCTGTGCAAAGAGGAAGTGCTGTGAACGAGGTCCAGAGATGCAGAACAGCCCAGTGCACTTGAGAAGGCAGGAGGGAGAGCATGGAGGAGCTGAGGGTCTGCACAGAGGCAGCTTCAACCTCTGTCTCTGTTTAAACTTGCTACCAGGTGGCAGCCTGACCGGTTTGGGCTTCACCTTCTGCTCACCTCTGATGCGAGCAATAATCATCACTATCCCAGAGAACAAAGGAAGAGAACACACAGACGATCTGGACAAGACACCGTCAGGATAAGCGACTCTTGGAAATTAAAGCAGCCAGCTGTGTGGATGGCTGTGATACCCTTCACGTCCCGGGCACACCTCCCTTTCCTTAGAATCGATCCTTATCTCCTGTGGCTTCCATGGGGTAGAGAGGGCAAAGTCAGTGGGGACTTTGCTTTGGGTCTTTTTCACACTTCAGAGAAAGAGAGTGACCCTCAGTGTGGGGGTGGGCAGGTTTGCCTGCATAAGCCGGCCCGTCCCAGTACTGAAGCCCCAGCGCCAGCCGCCTTGGTTCCCTCCCCTACACAACCTTTGGCTTTCACCTGCCCAGCCTTGACACACAGTGTCCAAACACTGATGAAATTGATCCCCCTTGGCGTGGGAAAGTCCAGCAGCATCGATTATTTCCTCCTCTAGCCCCTGTCCTGGCATCGGCTCTCTGCTCTCCCAGACGGTACCTGCTTGTTTGGTTGGAGAAGGTCAAAGCCCTGATGAAGAATGAGTGGAATTCCACAGGATTGGGCCAGTCTTGATAAATGACAGCAGGGGATGGAGTGGGGAGGGGTAGGGCCAGGGGAAGTGGGGACAACTCAGTGGCCTAAAACCTAATCCACCTTTGCGTCCCTTGTTCCTCCAGGGCTTTCTGAGGGAGCCAAAGCTTGCTATCCTCAACATTTGGAGTTTCAAAAAACAAATAATCCATAGAATTCATTTAGTGTTTCAAGTTAAAAATATTTAAAACATAGCTTTGGGGAGTGTTATTCCTTTATTTTAGAGAACTACAGCCGGCCAGGCAGGATCTACTGTAACAGATGTGAGGCTTCTGTTGGCTTTGACATTATTTTGTCCCTAGTGCTTTGAACCTGATCAGTCCATTTTTAGCGGCAAAAATCCATTCTCCTCCATCCAAGAAGAACCTGGGTTCTCTTCTTGCTCTGCCTTGAAATAGCTTGCTGACCACCCCCCGACTATAAAATGGGGGACGGTTGGGTGGTCTTTCACGTTCCTGCCAGGGGTCATGTTTATGGTCTCTGACTCCGAGGCACCTTATTCAATCGGCAGAGTGGACACAGCCAGGTTCTAACTCCAGACTCACAGAGGATTTGCTAACTGGATGAGGAACCCTGGAACTGAAGGACACCTTCATCTTCCTGCTTCACAGTGGCAAACCAAAGGGCCATCCCAGATGGGACTGTCAATGATAAACCAAAGGGCCACCACAGATAGGGACTGTCAATGGCAAACCAAAGGGCCACCCCAGATAGGGACTGTCAATGTTTTCAACCTTGCCATCCACACTCTACTCCCCACCATTTGCCCACTTGTTGGTTCCTTCTGTTCTTGTAGACGCTGCACCCTTTTCTTGGAGCAGTGTTACGGTTTCTTCAAATCTCCACATTTATGAAGAATACAACATACTAACCGATTACTGCCTGGCCCAACGTCAGCAAATCCTGGTATTATCACTGGCACTTTCCTTAGCCTTTTCAGATGGGTGTTTGAAGAAAAAACAATGCTCAACTCAATTTTCCCATGGTGAAACTCTCAATATCATAGCACTCCAAGAAAGAAAACACACTCAGCTGTGGGCTTCCTCTATCCCTCTTCAAACTGTTGTGTGAAGGCAATCACACAATAGTTTGAAGAGGGATAGAGGAAGCTCTTAATAGCTACCTTATTAGTGATAATATTCCAAGAAAAATACAACATTCCTTGGAAATACACCTAAATATTTAACAAGATAGAGTCTTTTAGTACTGTAACCCCATTTAGCTAAATCTAAACTCTTGACTATAATGAAAAGTCTCCCATTTGGATCATCTTGGGAAATTCACGATTTATAGCTGTTTACCTGCAAATCAGGCATGTCTCCTGGAATTAAATATAATGTGCGTTCATGTTTGCATCATTGGTATTTCTACAGCCCTGTCTGATTTAGAGCCTGAGGCCACTGGGAAGGGCACAGTGGGCTACAGAGTTTCGAAGAAGGAAGCTCCCTGCTCCCCTGTTCCCAAAGAAAAGGACAGGACCATCTGTTTTTATCTCCTTTTCATGACTCTGTTTTAGAGAAAGAAAACCACTTTTCAAAGTCATGGCTCTTATCAATTTCCTCAGCCCTGTGTTCTTATTAAAACATTTATGACACTCTTCATTGTAGGATTATTATTTTAGGATTGCCACGGATGAATAAAACATGATACAAACTACAACTTAATATTCAGATTTTTAAAATGTGAGAAGACCGCATATATGATTTTAATCATTTTTCTAAGTTAGTCCCAAAGAAGTCTCAATGGCATTTAAGAAAATTAGCAGGGAATGTTATTTTCAAATGAGAAAATATATTGAATATATATTTGTGGGTGTTTGGGTCATGCTTCTTGTGCTGTGGTTTGTTATGAAGACAGATATTCCAAGGCTGACAGTGGCAAAGCCCTTGTTGGCATACTTTGGGCGTTTTCCAATTGTCTGTAATTTGTTGTTGTTTGACAAATACAGCCACGTCCATTTCTTTGATGATGGTATTTTAGCAGAGGACTGTGTGTTCTGATATTAAAAGCATATGGTAAATAAGCTTTTCTCATTAAATGTTTTTATTGTCTGATTATAGAAGTAATTATACTGATTATTAAAATGTTGGAAAACATAGGGAAGTATAAGGAAGAGAATAAATATCCTTCATGATCCCACCACCCATTGATAACACTAACTTTTTGATATACATATACATACATTAATAAATAGCTATTTCACACATGTACATACATAATATAAGCAAGTCAATATGTACATATTTTGGTAATTGCACGGCTTATTTTCTGCACATCCACCAACATGATGCTATGAACGTTGCCTCCCATCAGTACAGAGTGCTTTATGACCAGTTTTGAAGGGTTGGTGGTCAAGCATTATGAGGGCACAGCATAATGTTGACTCGCCCCAGTGGTTTTACAAGAAGGCTGTTTTCAATTGTTCACTATTAGAAACACTGCCATGATGAGCGTCATTCTCCTGACCTGATTTTGTCAGATTTTGTGAGAATGAAATGAGATGATCCATATGAAGGTCCCAATTCAATAATGATGAATGCTCAAAATATCTTCCTTTCCAGCTCTTTTTGTCTCCCTCCACCTGATTTTCTCCTTCTCTATCGCTAATGCATTTCCCCCTTAAAAATAAGATCCTAGAAGTGTAGCGGTATGGTCGACATATGTACATGTTTGTTTGTTTGTAGCATTTTTTCCTACCACGCTGAGTGCAGTTATTTCAGTCTAACTTGTGATTGGTTTACTATGCTTTGCAATCCTCTGCCCCAGTACTGGCTCATGTTAAACAGAAGAGGTGGGAATGAGGGTGAGTTCTGCAGTCACTAATCAGTGGGTGGAAGGTCTGTGAGCAGCAGGTTGTCATGTTAATAAAGTCTTGGATGGCTTCTAGCCTTGCTCAGTTGAAACCACTGAAGGGTTAGACCAGCTGGTTCTTGAACAAATCCATATAGAATGATGGTATATTAGAAGGTCCCTCTGATATCAGACGTTTATGTAAAATTCACCCTGCCCCTTTTTCCTAAACAGTGAAGATCAAACAAAATTCACATTCTAGTTTCCCTTCCTCTGTGCCCTCTGAGTTAGATGTCTAATTTCTTTTTCTCTCTGACCTGGAGCTCAAACTTCTGCCTCTTATAGATTTTAATCGTCCTATTCCTCTTCAGTCCCTCCAGCCTTTTTGTTATCTTGTTTTAACAGTTAGCACCTAGGTCTGTATTTCCCAAAGATAACTCAAAAATATAGAAAAGTATGAAAAATAAAGCAATGACATGCATAATCATTTTAAAAAGTTCCATCTGCTCCAGGGAACTGGAATTAGATTTCCTGAGGAAGTTGAGACCCAAACACCTATCCGTTCATTAAACCCATTTAATTCAGTCCATAAGATTGGGTCCTCACTCCTATTTCTGATAATATGTAACCTCCTTTTTAGAGCAGAAACCCTGTTCTTAACTCTACTTCTGGGTACTGAGCCTCTGCCTTATTCTTGCTGACCCCTCGCCTCTGGGGAAAGCCTGCCTGTTTCCAACCAGATGAGCACGTCTGCCATGTTTTCTCTTCCACCCTTAAGAGCTAACTAATCCTTTGAGCATTATGGTATTCCAGATCAAGGATAAATTTCCCATTCCTCTTTGGAGTTCTGGCCACCTGTCTTCTCAGAGCACTGACCCTACGGCTCATCTGACCTTCTATTTTGTTCCCACCCTTCTCCGAATCCTTCCTTTTCCGTAGCACTGGCTGCTGCCACCAATGTCTCAGCCTGCTCAAGGCCACACCAACACATGAGACCCCAACTATTCATTTATTTCTGGCTCCTTTAGGCTCTCAAGGAGAAGCAGCAGCTGGCAAGAAATACGTTGCTAAATAGACCCAGCTTCTATGGGAATCGCAGAGTTAAGCGTTCCCACCTCTCTGGGCCACCTTTCACATTTGATTGATTTTTTTCGATTGGTTGTTTGCTTGACCTGATCAGAGAGTTTGGACAGGAGTTTCTGTTGACACTTTATTTCACTTTGGGTAAAGTTTAAACATGACTTATCACAACCCTGACACATCTGGAAGGCCATG
The DNA here is from genome assembly GCA_963574355.1 of Loris lydekkerianus. NCBI lineage: Eukaryota > Metazoa > Chordata > Mammalia > Primates > Lorisidae > Loris > Loris lydekkerianus. The sequence continues at coordinate 64,403 of CAUYPK010039444.1, read as the reverse complement.
TTTTTGCCCCATTCTGTTGTCTACCTCATTCAGCTATAAAAATATAGGGTAATAGATGCATTTTTTATACACAAGGAACAAGTGCATTTCTCTTCTTGGAGAAAAGTCTTGAGCACTCTAGGTTATAATCACTGCTACACGTCCTTCTCATTTTCTCTATTGTTCACATTTACTTCATTTTCCACAGGTGAAGACCATACATTTCTTGGAGAAAGGCCACTGTGGGATCATAAGTACCAGAATTAAAATTTGCCTTAATTGTCTCTTCTTTTTCCATTCAAGTGGTGGCTGAAATCTGGAGCTGAAGTTCCAAGTGTCCTGGAGTCATTGAATCTCATAATCTACACTGACAAAAACTCTTAAAGGTCCTCTGTTTCAACCTCCTACTTAATGTGGAAGTCCTATCTATGGTATCCCTATGTAGGAATCACAGGTCTCTGCACCTGTATAGCAGAGTCCAATTAGGGGCTTCATCTCACAGTCAAAATGTCTTCTTCCTCCCAATTGGGAAGTTAGCTCCAACTTCCACTCAGTCTGTTTGTTCAACATCTATTTATAAAACCAAAAGCAAAAGCATAAAGCATTATCACTTTAACACTCAGATACAGCCGGACGTGAGCCCTGCAGATGTGCCCATGCGATGTAAGCTTTGGTAAATCCCGAATCTACCTTTAAGAAGTTCAGAGTCTAAATACCTAACCCTAAAGCAAGTTTCCCACTGACAAGTGACTTACAGTCTGAAACACAGGAATGAGAGTCACCCATACTTTCATTCATATTGTGATAAAATAGTAATAATAATGATACATGGCAGGCATTGTATGCTTTCTCTGGGCAGGTATTGTTTTAATTAAGTGTTGACAAGAATGAACTCATTTAGTCCCCTTAGTAACACTGTGAGGAAGAGAAGTAGTCTTACCCATTTTGCAGGGGAGAAAGTTGAGTCACAGTTGCTCATGGTGATACAAGTAAGAATAAGGAGATCCAAGATTCAAATTCAAGTGTTTTGGTCCCTGAATCTACCATACCTATACTGGTATGCTATATAATCTCTTACAAATAACTATGATGTATGGTTGATAGAGAAAAGTTGCCATAAGAGAGAAAGTACAGATTCCCATACCTGGAAAAGATGGCCCATTCTGATTCCTTTCTAAGTGATTCATCCTTGGAATGGGCTTCTCTTGAGCTCCTTTCCAGGTATGACGGAGAAGGGAATAATTGGCTTACTCTGTTGGCTGTCAACTGTAATTTACAACAGGAGGATTCACACTCAACTAGAACTTGGTGTTAAAATGATAACATTCCATGCTTTTGCTTGTAGCAAGTGACAATAAAAAAATCAATGGATTATAATTATAGGACTTTGAAGTTTAGTATTGCCCCAGACTGTAATGAAAATTCCTTTATGGTATTATGACAACCACAGATTAGCCATTTATCTCTCTCTTTAAATCACAAGGCAGTTTATTATGTTGCGGGTTTGCTACCTCTCACAGAAGGGACCAGGTAATGTGCCAGGTTGCCCTGTGAGTAATGGTCTGGCTTTATTACACAGGATAAATCAATCACATAGACTTCTTGCGTTGGCTTAATGAGGTTAGATCAGCAAACAGAGCTTGTGAAATAGTTGTTGGTCAACAGCCTACAAGTGCTGACAGAGGACCCTCAAAGGGCTGAATTTGGAGTGAATACTCAGCAGTTTTCCTGCAGGTGGGTGATACAAATCTGGAGTTTGGTTTGGGAATTTGTTTTAAGAGGGCAAGAGTCCTAAAGCACAGCAGAAGCTGTGGGGAGCTTTGACAGATTCATAGATCAATAACCAAATAAACATAACAAAAACAAATAAAAAATAATGAAATGAAAAAAAATCTCCCAGTCCTTGTCATTTCCCTATGACTATGATGATTTTATTTAAGATAGGAGGTGGCACAAAAGGAAAATGAATTACTGAATGTCATGGTGGCTAACAGCTTCCGGAAGAAAGAATACTGACTGTCTTTGGCCCACATTGGTTGGGATGTGTGGAGCTGTTTTGGCACAATATCTAGTAACCAGCTATCTATCTAAGCTCCTTGATGTTGCAAGAGCCATTATTCACTGCTTGAGCTTGGGTCAAGGCAAGGAAAGGCACTATAGTTTTCTTCTGCCCTATGTATCTGGCTTTTGTGTAGATGAGTTAGAAGCTTCCTTTGACTATTTCTCAGGCATTTGGCAATAAGGTCAAGTTGAAAGTCATTAAGACCACCTTCTCCCTCCTTTAATATCCGATGAAGCTTTTCATTTCCTTCCCTTTGTATGTATAAGTAGTGAGAACACCATGCACTTGAGATTAAAGTAACTATACAGGGTTATATTGTGGGATCTGGAAGAGAGGGAAGTAGAGTCAGAGAGAGGGTTCAGGTGAGGTCCAATATGTGAATTCTCTATTTCAGAGCCAATTATGTCTTGCCTCCTAGAAGGCAGCCATAATCTCTAAGGAAATTCCAGATGAGGAACTTTCCAAGACTTTTAGTCCCAGCTAATACAATCTATGTTTCAACTTTCTATTTGTCTTTTAGATTTAATCAGAAACCCCTCCCCCACCATAGATTTTAGTTCTTATCTCTCAGAAGATATAAATTTGTTTAGTAAAAGGAAATTTGTTTGGTAAGAGGAAATAGACATCTAAGCAGAAGTTGGGTATTGGAGACTTAAGAAAGCCCTTCATAATGAGATGTGAGGGTGTACCAGTCAGGGCTGGCAGAGTTACAGTGTAGTAACAAACAGCCCTCAAATGTCTTTTAACCCTTTAGTATAAAAAAGCAGATGCAGAACCCACCCCAAACAAATATTTGCTGTATTGCTCTGAAGCTAATGTCCCTGTAACCTGCACTCAGGCTAGGAAATAGAGCATAAGCAATTACCCCAGAGAGCCCTTCACATCCTCTGTCCCTTGTCTGTCTCTAAAACTAACCATCTTCATCACTTTTATAGTAATAACCCCACATCTTAATGAATTAAAAGAGTAAAAGTATGTTTCTTACTTACATTATGCATCTATCCCCAGAAACCGAGGGTGTTTCTCTCTTGTCATTATCACCCTGGTTCTGGGACCCAGGCTGGTAAAACATTCTGCAACACTTCCAGCAAGCACAGCACAAGGCACAGTGCATTCTGGGGAAACTCACATTGGCTCAGCCTGGGAGTGATACACATTATCTTTGTCCACAACTCATTGGCTAGTGCTGGTCAAATGGCCCCACCAAATAGCTGAGCCAAAGAGATGTAATCCCATGACCAGGAATATCTGACAAATAGAAGTCTACCACAGTTCTGGCACTGAACTCCAGGTTCAGCTACTGCCTCTACCAAAGGCTAGCTGTGCCCTTTGGACAAGTAACTTTTTAAATACTCAGTTAAATCATTTATAAAATGAGGGCAATTCATAGGGTCCTTATGAGACTTAAATGAATTAATGATCTAAAACCTTTGGGCAGTGCCTGGCAATGCTGATATTTACTGAGAGCTTCTTAAACAGGGTGTCCATGAAGTTTAAATTGTGCACTAAATTTAAATTATTCTATTTAAATTATTTTGAATTGCACACAAACTTTATGGACACCCCGTATTATGAACACTGTTTAAAGCATTCCTTGTTGAAGTAGGACATTCAAGATTGAAAGAGATTGAAAGACAACCATTGTCTAAGATGGGGTGAGGGAAAGACCTGGATGGATGACTTTTGTGTTTTGAGTTTCTGCTCCATGAAGTAACTGAGCCATGGAGCATCTTTTCAGGCCTCTGAATTCTTTCTATTTGCCACTCCATGGCCTATTAGTTTGAGGCCGGGGTTGGAGGGAGAGAAGGAAGGAAAGCTGAGACATTCCCACTGCTCTCAGGGTTTCTATTTTGTTGTTGTTATTTCTCCAGAATGTTGACCTTTCCCTCTTTTTTGGATGACAAGAAAGTGATTCATGTTCAAGGGGAGGGAACCCATTGCCTGTCTCACTGACAGCAAAACTGTCAAAAAGCCCATCCCTATAAACACTAACCTGGCAAAGGAGACCAAGTCTCCATATGGAAAATCAAAGTAAGGGCTTTGGCAGGGAGTTGCAAAGATGGTTTGAATCAGAGGCAGAGACAGCTCATGGATATTGGGGTGGGGGTTTGGGGGCTGTCTGCACCATCGTGCCAAGATGGCTGGGAACTTGGGCCAGTGAGTTTTCATTCTTGGGAGAAGGCAGGCCCCGTCTACAGTTGAGGCCAAATCATGGCAGGTCTCTGGTTTAAATTCAGCTCATCCGAGGGTCCTCTGAGCTAATTGGGAAGGAGCCGGTCTGTGTTTTCTTTCCTGCTTAATAACAAGGGGGAATTGCTTAGGGCTCTGGACTTTATTAGGGGAGAATTTGACATTGTTTTGTTGGACAGAGGCTCTGTCCAGGGAGCTAATCTCTCACACCTGTTTGGCTTTGTTAAGGAGCCAAGGGGCCCCCGGCCTGTTTGCTATTGGTTATTGCAGAGACTGATAAAAGGGGAAGAAAGGAAGGGACCACAGAGAGGATGCAGATTTTCCTCCTCACTTCTAACACTAAAAATCTAGAGCTAATGGTGATACAGATGCCAGTGACAAATAGTAAGCACAGTATTTGTGTCTGGATTATATCTGTTCAAAAGTACCAATGTCCTAAATATTTATCAAGCATATGTTATCTGCAAGGCACTGTCCCTTGCCAGCAGGAAGTGAGCTAGGCAGAGCTCCTACCCTTTGGGAACTTATATGTTAGTCATCCCAAGAAAATATTGGAACATATTTCATGATTCTAGGAAGTGGGGACTCTGAGGAAAAAGAGGTTCCTCAAGGAACGGCTGCTGGCTCCTGGCCTGGGCTTTTTCTTTCACTGGAGTAAGTTTCAACATTATAGGCTATTTCATAAACTCAGGGAACCTGGCTCTTTATACTTTGGGGGGAAATTTTACCCTAATTAGTGCTTCCAGCATAATGGTCAACAGAACCTGAAGAAAATACAAAGTGGTCATATTATAACCCGGAGGGAATGGAAAACTCCTCGTCTTGGGGGATGGCACGTGACAAAGCCGAAGCCTTTGGCTCAGTGGTCACACACATTTTCTCTTCTGGTAACATGGGCTCTGGCAAAGGAAAAGTCCAGGAAGCCTGTAGCAAGAAGCCTGTTGAACAGCTGAGGGGTTAACATTATAAAAAAGTGTTGACTATTATGGATTAGAGGGACGTGTCTCCTGCAGTGATCAACAGTTTTGTTTCTGGACTTGAGCGTTCTGGGTTTGCATCTTATCCAGGTCCAGCTACATAATTTGTGGAGCCCAGCACAAAATGAAAATGCCACATCCTGGCCAGGAGCCAGCAAGTCATGGGCCCAAAGCTTCTAACCACGGTGGACTGGCAACCCCAAAGAAATTGCAACCTTCATTCCAAGATGTGCTCAAGACCCTGATTGGGGTTGGTTGACAGGTTCCTTCAGGGGTGGGGTTGGCTTCTACCTTCTCTACCCTAAGAAACCATAGGACATAACCCTGACCTTGACCTTCTGTGTATCTGTGTCCAGTTTCACCACAAACGGTCAAAGCTTGAGAATGTTACCGAATCTTCTTAAACATCAATTTCTTAGTCAATAAAGTCGTGATGAAGAGAGTACCTGCTTCAAAGGGGTGTTGTAAACATTTAAAACGATAATACATTTGAAGGCTCAGAGTGGTGCCTGACTATTAATGAGCACAGTTTAGCCATTGTTAAGATTACAGATTCACCTGCTTGCTTCTCTGTGAGATGATGTATGTTTGGGGCTTTATTTTATTTTTTCCATTCAGTTCTCCTGCCCCTACTCTTTTAGTTTGCTCTTTGGTGACCAGTAGCAGGAGATTCCAAGATATCTATCCAGGCTTTGGGATGCACAATATAAAATGTAGGACTCTCTATCCCTAACACACACAGACACACATGCATACAACACGCATAAACACATATGCACATAGCCCTCAATAAATTAGATGGTAACATGGAGTTTTTTTAAAAAGGGTTCCAAGAGACTAGGGTTCTTCAGAGGTGTTCTAAGGGTCCCCGTGAGCAGACAACAATTGTAAACAGCTACCTTGCTTCTACTACTCCCATTTCATCCCAGAAAGTTTCCTTTTGCTCTGAATTATACAGAATCTCTGTAAGTTGACCACCCAAGGGGTTGTAACAAACTGGTCAACACATAGAGGTGGTCAACACAACTCCAAATGAGTACATGAGGTGCATGTTTAGTCTATGAAAAGTGGGTCAATTTAAAGAGGTAGTCAGTGTGGAGAGGTGCCCAACTATGGAGGTGCTACTGAATTTCACTGTTTTATATAGGATTTTGCTTGAAAAAATAGAAAAGGTTATGCTAGTCTTTAAAAAAGCACAAAAAGTAGCACTATAATCAATGTGGGACCTGGACCCTGCCATAGTTATTAGTCAGCTGAGTTTGGTTACTCAGGCCAGGTGGCTACTGACCAGGGGTGCAGTGGTTGCAGGTGACCAATAGACAGATCAAAACTTGGATTCTGATGTCAAAGAGATTTGTTGCCCTTGGAGATGAAGGTAGGAAGCTTGGTTGGGGTTGACAACAAGTCTTTGGGATTTCTTTCTTTTCCCAAAGGACTTCCTCTTGGCTTAAACTGAGGTCTAAAAGTGATGTAACTTTTCAGAAGAGCCTCTCCAAAGTGAGTATTTCAACCCTCCCTTGACAGGCACTGGGCTGGGAATCAGAAGACCTGTGTTCTATGCTTATTTAGCCAACCTTCACTGTGTGACCTTGGGCAAACAACATACACCTTTTAAATCTCCAAGAGCTCATCCATAAAGTGAGACTACCCTCTAGCTTGTCTTTCTCACAAGGCCATGGTGAGACTCCAGGGCATGATTTGTGCAGAAGTCCTTTTGGAAACTACAACATACTATCCAGATGTCTGAAAAATTTAAGGGAGTGCTTTTGCTCCCTTTTGCCTGTTCTTTGCTGAGTCTTATTCGGGAAGGGAATCCCCAAGGCTTATTGTCAATCGCAACCAAACTTACTAGCTGCATTTCCTTCTGCATTTAACAATCAGAATCCAGGTTTTGTTCTGTCTGTTGGTCACCTACAGTCACTGCACCTCCAATCAGTAGCCATTTGGCCAGAGTAACCAAACTCAACTGACTATTAACTATGGCAGAGTCCAGGTCTCACATTGATTATGGTGCTAGTTTTCCTGCGTTTTTTTTTTTTTTTTTTTTTTTTTTTTTTTAAGGCAAGCATAACCTTTCTACTTTTCAAGCAAAATCCTATATGAAACAGTGAAATGCAGTAAAACCTCCATTGCTGATCACCTCTACCTCCCTATACTAAACTAGGACGGCAGGTAAAAATAACTCATTCATGTTATTTTTATACCAATAGTCTTGTTCCTGTGGTATATCTTTTAAACCCAAATTAATTGATGAACTGAGCATATGTATACATGCATGCATGTTTGTACACATACATAGGCTTTCATGTAATTATCATCCTATAATTCATTAAAAATACCCGCTTCCCTTACATGTAGATATACTGCTGGACAGTGGTGTGCTGGTAAATGTTTAACAAGGAACTCTCTGAAAAAAATATATTCTATATGTACATAAGTTTATATAAACTTCATTAATAGAAAGAATGTACAGCACATGTTTTTTTTTTTTTTTGCAGTTTTTGGCTGGGGCTGGGTTTGAACCCACACCTCAGCATATGGGGCTGGCGCCCTACTCCTTTGAGCCACAGGCGCCACCCTGTATAGCACATGATTTTAAAATCATTATAAAATGTGCAGTATCCTTTACTGTAAGTTCCACATAGCTAATCTATTCTCACAGAAATATTTTACTCAGTTTTCTTTTGCAGTTGACCAAAGGAGATAGTTTCAATATAATACTGTTAAATATTTTCATTTTTGTTAAGAAATGAGATAAAAGCTGTACGTTGGAACCTCATTCCTTAGCAAATTATTTAAGTGATTTCTTCTCTCAACCAGTGAAGAGTTTTTGCCTACTAGAAGATTATTTCCTTAACTTTTTTGTTTTAACTTTGCTATGCATGTAGGGTAAAAACCCTAGACATTACTTATTTTTATGTTCCATCTACATTATTAATATTTTCTTCAGCATTCTTTGAGGTCTAGACAATTATAAAACCACAAATCAACTGTGATTTATGGCACTTTTAGATTTTTGTGTGTCAATGTTCCTACTATGGCATTTTTTTTTTTTTTTTGAGACAGAGTCTCACTATGTCGCCCTCGTTAGCATGGTGTGGCGTCACAGCTCACAGCAACCTCAAACTCTTGGGCTTAAGTGATTCTCTTGCCTCAGCCTCCCAAGTAGCTGGGACTACAGGTGCCTGCTACAATGACAGGCTATTTTTTGATTGTAATTGTCATTATTGTTTGGCAGGTCTGGGTTGGGGTTGAACCCACCAGCTCTGGTGTATGTGGCGGGCGCCCTAGCCACTGAGCTGCAAGTGCCAAGCGTACTATGGCAGATTTTAAACTAAACATGTAGCATCATTGGCTATAGAGAAGGGAGGAGATGTGTGCTATCACCACTCCACAGTATTTCTGCTACAGAAATGCAGTAGATGTAAATACCCTCAGGAACATAGATAATAGTAAAACATCCCCAAATAATAGGGAAGTCGTGAGCTTATTGCCTTTGCTTTTAATAAAATTTATTTAATTGTAAGTTCACAGTATTTAATTTTTAATAGAGGGCGCGTTTAACAATTGGCTTGAAAAACTCTCGTAAATTTAACAATTGGCTCCTGGGAGTGGGTATGAGCTGGCTTGTTCAGCACACCACTGCGTGTCCTTCTCTGCTTGTGAATCTGGAAACTTCAAACGTACAAAGAGAGTTATTGACTACTTATATATACCAGGTGCTGAGGACTCAGTGATGTAGTCCCTGTCTGATGGAGCAGACAGTATTCTTCTTGATAAACAAATAAATAAGCAGTGATTTACAGCTGCTGTGTAAGTATGTGTGTGTGTTTTAATCTATGTAATATCAAAATCCTGCTTGGTGTTAAGATACACACTATTCATTCTGTTCCTATTTCCCAGTTGCCTTTGTGTCATTGATTTCTAGTTTTCTGGCTAAAAATTATCCTTCTTAATGAAAAACTTTGGCTAAGGACCGGGGAGCAAAGGGCCCGGAGGGGTTGTGTTGAAGCTGACATTTGAAGTCTGATCCTACTAACAGGAAGGGCACCTGCCCCATTTAGAAGATAGGCCCCTTAAGTTTGCCTTACAATTTGTATAGACACCAGTAAGTCTCCCTCCTTTACCTATTCCTGAAACTTCTATTCTCTTCCATGGGCAAATGTAAATTCTGGATTCTGAGCAAAACTAAATACATGAATTGAAATCTTAAAATGCCCACTTACCCTTTGTTAAGAACAAAATAAGAGTTCACATTGAGAGGGCTTTCTCATTTTCAAGGTTCCCCCCAAATCGGGGCCTTTTCAAGTAATGCTTACACCTCTGCTAACACGACAAGGTGTGGGGTTGACCATTTTGTCCAGAAACAGATGCATGTGTGAGGGTCTACATGCACCTGTGCACAGGGGCATGCACACACAAAGAGAGAAAGAATCCCTTGGTATATTGACAGAGATGGTTCGTCACAAAGGCTTAGCAGTTAGAACTCTGTCATCACGCGTAATATCGCCTGAAATGACTTGGAAAACTTTAATTATGTTAGTGCCTTATTTTCAGCTCCTGTTATCTTTTGAACTCCTGGAGGGTGGGGGGATGGGTTACCCCAAGCCTGGGCTTTTTCTAAAGAGCCTTTGTCTTTCCGTCCAGGTATTAAGTTGGTGGTGCAACAATCACAGGTACGTTGGGTTCACTTTTCTCCACCCCCACCCCTCCACCCCCCAAACGCCATCCTGGGTCTGAATGTGGGCCTGTGTTCTCCTGGCCGACTGTCCTCAGGCCTGCACAGGGGACCTCAAGAGAATGGGCCACAGGAATGCACCCAGAACAGAGCCAGATTGTTCAGGCTGTGTGAAGAAGAAAGAAAAAACAGGCGGGAGGGTGGGGAGGGAGAAAAGAAAAGCTTTCCTTGTGGGCTCAATTTCTCCGGAGATATTTGGAGGATCACACAGTAATTTTTAAAGGGGGGAAGGAGTGCACTGCAGGGGGTGCAAAAAAAAACAAAAAAAAAAACCAAGAGGGCCGAGTTTTAACGGCACAGTGGCCCATACAGAAAGGTGACATTTGAGAGAACAATTGCTAGGTTGTTCGGCCACATTTGCTTCTATGAATGAGGCTTAAGAAAAGGTGTCTTTGGATTGCTACTAATAGTCATCTTCAGCATTCCTGCTCTCTCTCCCTCTCTCTCTCTCTCTCTCTCTCTCTCTCTCCTCTCTTTCTTGGTTCCCTTATGAAATAAGGGCACACAGGTAATAAACAAAGCACTATAAAAGATCAGATTGAGGTATTCTGTGGGCTCAGTCAGTGTCTGGAGCGAGCGTTCCACACTCTACTGCCAGTGCTTTCGGCTTCAAAAAAGCTGCTTCGAGGCTGAGGAATAGTGGCAGGATTAGACCAGACCTGACCCCTTTCTCAATTTCTGCAACCTTGCTGAATTTAAAAGGACCACATCCTTGGTCAGCTAAACCACACCTGGTGGCCGAGGGACAGAGGACATGGCAGGGGAGAGACCCCTGGATTTGCTCATTTGGATTTTGGAATTTTACTTGATTTTCTTTGACAAGCCTCATGCCAGATCCTGGTGAGTAGCTGCCTGGGCTAAAAAGCTGTCTGTCTTTGTTATAAAAGAGAATTTTTTTGTTTCAACTTTGTCCGATCCTCTGGCTCTGATCCTTATTTCTTCCCCTCCACCCCCACCTGCTTCTTTTGCCTTGATTTAGATGCTTGGGGTTACATGGACTTGCCCAGTAGAGTCCATTCTGGCCACCTGCTGTAGGAGAAGCCAATCTCTGCCAAGGATTCAGGTTGCTGTGCAGGAATTGGGGGAGGGGACGCTAGGAGGCTCGTTTGATTTTGGAGGCTAATCAGCAATGGATGGATGAGAGAGAGGTGTGAGAGATTCTTCTCCCAACGGGCATGCTTTCTTGCCAAGTCTTCTTGCTCCCAGTCGGGCTTCTACCTTCTCTGCCTTTGCCTCTTCTAGAATTCTCCTTTGCTCTCAAATCTCAATCTGCACAAGTCCCCATCAGCAAACCAGGGAGCCCTTGGGAAGTGTGAAGGGCCCTGCCTGGTTTCAGAGACAGAACATTAAGTGATTGTAAGCAGAAGGAGCCAGCTGTGGATCTGCTTTCCTGCGGTGTGTTGGTTCCCAGTGTACCCTTATGTAGAAAGTTCACCCCCACATCGGTGCTGCTGAGCTGGGCTCCCATAGGCCCCGCCTCTGGGTTGACAGGTAACTAAAGATGGAAAGGGGGACCCCCGGGTTTTGGGTCTCTGCACTTCATTGGAGCCTTACTAATTCTTTGCTCTGCTGCCTGCATTTCTTTCCTGGGTCACAACAGCCATAATAAGTGTCATAGACCTGAATGAAATGATAGAGGTTTGAAGAGCAGAGTACAGGGTCTAAGTCGGTCCCTGCCTGTGTTTGTGTTTGGATGGGAAAGTCCAGTTGAATGTGATATGTGTACTTCAGTGCTGTGCTTGACAAAGCTCAGAAATGCACATATTGCTTCTGGGCAGTGTAATGATATTGATTTCTTAGTTCTAGAAATCTCCAGGAGAAAATTATCCCAGCAGCTGTGTATTCTCATCTACCTCTTGATTGGTGAAAAAATACCAAAAGCTGGTTCGATATATCCATTCGATAATACTGGATTTTCTTACATTTATACGATGAAGGTAGCCACAGTATTTTAGGTACTTACTTTTCAAATGACCCATTTACTGTACTATTTTTATTAACCTATATTTTTGAATAGAGAAACTGAGTCACCTGAAGTTTCAATGATTTTCCAGTTATTACAAAGGAAGTCTTTTCTGAGGGTTAACTACAACCTGGGATTTCTCAGAAGAGAGACAGACTCATGTGAGTGTGTGTGTGTTTAAATGTAGGCACTGCTGTATACACTAGAAGGATTGCACACAAACACAGTGGCGTGGCGCTTGTGTTCAGGGGTGTGTGTGTGAGACTAAGTCATTCTGTAGAGTCCCGAGTCACCATAATCTGGTGACTTAGACTCATGCTCTCCATCTTCCAGCAGATCCCCGTCCAACAGCCTGGTGTGCGAGCAATGAGGCCAAATCCTGCAAAGACACAGCATTAATTCGTAGGAACAGGGTTCTACTTAATAACTCATAAATGTATTTCACAGACAGGTACAAAGTTAAACATACCTGGGCCTTGATAGATAGGTTTGGAAGGAGTGAATGAATAAATGCTCAGAAGCTTTCCCAACTTGCCGTGGCATAGAAAATTGCCTCTTTATTTGCTCAGCTTTGAGGGTTTTCCCCCCCCCGTGCCTGTGTTTTCCAAGCAGTATAGATTTCTCTAGAAATAACAGGGCTTTTAATATTCCCGCTTTAAAAGAAAGCTACCAAACATTTGCTTTTAACCTGTGCCAGGAACATAGTAGGGATTCAGTAATTGTTTGAAGATGCAGGGTACGATCGAATAGCTCCCTGAATTGTAGGGATTGATTTACAGTAATGTGCACTTCTGTGTTGGCTTCTACGTGTATAGTCATTCTTTCTTGAGTGGAGTATTCGGTTTTTCAACTCAGTTGACAAATCCTTTTCTTAATGTCTCCTGTAACTTATCAGTGACTTAAATTCAGGCAATCAATCAGTTGCTTTGATATTATGTAAATATATCAAAAACCTATATATCCTTTAACTTTTATTCTTTGTACTCTCTGAGATCATCTATATTTAATCAAGTTGTAGTGGGTAGTCTAATTTAATACTCCATTTTCTCTGAGACTACAGGTTAAAATATGGGTGCAGCATGCGTGTCCAAGTCCTGTCACAAAATTTACTTTCTTTTCTCACACCTCCCTCATGGGAGACTGAGAATGACCAGCAGAGCTTGTATAAGGGTCAACCAATTGTTATTGATATAAGGTGACAAGTGGGCAAAGTTAGCGTTTGACAGTTCTATAACTAACCCTAACCACAAGTCACAATCTACAGCCGTGTTCTAACATGTATCTTGCTCAAACAATGCTGGGTGAAGTGGTTTCCAATGATGTCAAGGCCTGGGACATTTGCCTTTTACACACTTATAGGGGCATGGGAACCCAGGGCTCAGACACATGTGCTTTTTTCATTGCTTTTTTCTTAGCTTATTAGCCTTGTGGGTAAGGGCAGCATTAACCATGGGCCCAGCAGCCTTTGGGAATAACATGGCAAAATTCAGGAAAACACACGGTCTTGTGTTTGGGGCTTTAAGAGACTCTGAGGTGACTTGGTGCGCAGGAGGATTTGAGAACACATTGGCTTATAGCCATGACTGTTGGCTAATAATTGCACTAATCTTTTTGAGGGGGGAGATTTTGTGTGTGCAAGTTCCCTCTCCCTCAATGCCCGAGTCAGAACAATAGGAGAGTTGTATTTCTGCACTATTCTGGGAGATGGGTGGGGGACTGCAATGGGGCAGATAAGGTCTTTGGTGGATGGGCCACTGGGCGTTAGTGCCAAGTCATCCCTAAGGAATTTGGGATCTGAGCATCACAGCCTTGGCTAAAGATAGGGAAGTATCTCACAGGTTGAGATGTTTAAGCAGCAGCTATTGTGGGGTTTCCAGATCCAGTGTCTTTTTAAGGGACCTCGGAAGCAAATGCCATGCCTACTGGAAGAAGAGGGAGGTGTGTGTGTGTGTGTGTGTGTGTGTGTGTGTAGGGGGATGCACGTTGATGTCTCATAGTCAAGTTGTCAGCGCTACCACAGGAATTAAAATAATCTATGAGGAGCGTACACCCTCTGACATAGGAATTATTATTTAAATGTTGTGTTGGAAATGCATCTTAGAATTTAGAAAGTAAATGCTTGGTAAGTATTGATGCCTAGAAGTTTAGACTAAGAAGCTCAAAGGTTCTGAGATCCACGAGGCAGGTGAACCTCCCAGTACATTTGTCACAGTTCATGCTAATTTCCTACATTCTCCCCGAAAATGGGGCACATAATTGTTTCAAACATCCTGAGCCTACCATTTCCTTTTGGTGAATTTCCATGGGCTGGTTCTCCAAATGCAAGGCGTTGAGAAAGCCAGGTCCTTGCCAACATACCGGGGGGCAAGGGGGGAAGGTGAAGAGCCATCTAGGCCCCCTCTGCCTCCCTGCCCGAGCTTTCCCTGGTGGTGCCCACTTCGGGGGAGGGCTGGGCCTGCCTCGTCTGCTCCCTGTTATGGTGCAGCTGCTGGGCTCGGCAACAAGGAGCCGGTGCGGAGTGGATGGAGCACCCTGTTAGTGTAATTTGGCAGGAGGCTCCACGCTGGCGCAGAAGGGCAGTGAAAATGAGAGGAGGTGAGGATGTCTCCACAGGGTGGGGGGCAGCCCCACTGCCACCCTTGGGGTGGCTGGCACCTGGGGCGGCGAGGTGGGGGCAGCTGCTGGTCTGGATTAATTAGAGGCCCAGCAAAGACATCACGTCTTCTCCCCTCTCGGACCCCAGGACTTCTCCAGCCTGCATTTTCCAACTCCTCGTGAACATTTCCAATTTTTTTTTAAAAACAAAAATATGTGTGGAAAAATACAGTAAAAGTGACAGCACTTTCCCAGTTTCCGACAGTTTTGTTTTGACTTTACAATCAGCCAAACTGGAGCCCCGGAGTAGCGGGCTTAATTTGTCACCTTGAGTTATTAACCGTTTCCCTGCCCCACTTGGTGGGTGTCCTCCTGGCACCCCGCCCTGGCTGGCGCAGAGGCCTGCTAATCTTGTGCCTTTTCTGTCTGGCTGGTGACTCTGCCTGGACGGCTCCATTTCCCTCATGGAGGCAAATCTGAATTCACTTCACAGTCACCTCCGGGCTGGTTTGTGCCAAGCAGAGGCTGAAACAGAAGGGTATGGGAGAGCGTGTGAAGGTAACTTGCGAGAGGCTCCTGCATGGTCCAAGGGGCCCTGAACTTCAACAGATCAAGCCTATTTCTCTTGGTTAAGGTGCAAAAGGCCAATAGAGGTTTATTTTAAAACTAGGATGATAAAGAATATAGTCTGCTGAGAAGCAGAGGGAGGGCTCATCCCAGTGTATATTTTTATGTCAGCAAAGTTAGTCTCTGTAGCATTTTGCCTCCTCTCTCGTCATCATGGCCCTGGTACCTCAAACCATCATTTTGTCCCCTGAATACTCAAGATGTTATTGGGGGCATACCATATATTAGACATTACCCATTGTTTTCTTTTTCCTTATCCCCAATGCCGTCCTGGAAGGCTTATATTTTTGTGCCACCCAATTAATTAACAGGAATAATTAATCCAAGCTGGTGAATTCTTTTGGGAGCTACTACTGGTTGGATGTGTTACTCTCAAAGAGTGCATTTCAAAATGAAAGTGTCTTGTAGAAACAAACTTAACTTGGATTAAAAGTTGTAGCTTTGCAGGTGGTGCCTGCGGCTCAAAGGAGTAGGGCACCGGCCCCATATGCCAGAGGTGGTGAGTTCAAACCCAGCCCTGGCCCCCCAAAAAAAGCTGTAAAAAAAAAAAATGTAGTTTCGTGAAAAGTAAACTTTTTTTAATGTTTAAAGAGGTAGCATATTTGCATGAAATATAACAAAATAGAAAAGTGCATACGGAAAACCTACTTCTTCAAGCAGCTCAGGTCATTCAGTGGAAGCAACTGCAGTGACTAGTTTATTGCCTCTCTTTGCAGACATGTTTAACCCACGTGTGAGCAGCTCTATAATCTCCACCACTTTGAAGTTTGTGATAGATGAGATATTTTAGAATCATTTTAAATCTACAGGAAAGTTGCAGAGATATTACAGAATCCCTAGGTAGCCAGTTCCGGCTTTCCCTTTTGTTATATCTTGTCTTCGTGGCACGTCTGTCACAGAGAGGGAACTGACTCTGGTACCCAGTCCTACAGAATATCAGATCTGGCTGGCTTTACCCCAATGCCTTCTTTTGGTTGCAGGACCCCATCTAGGATACCACCTGAAATGTGATCGTCACATCTCCTTAGCTTCCTCTGATCTGTGACAGTTTCTTAGACTTTCTTGGTTTTTGATGACCTTGACAGTTTTGAGGACAGTCAAGCATGTTGTAGAAGGTTCCTCAGTCTGAGTTTGATTGATATTTTTCTCATGGTTAGGCAGGGGTTATGGGTTTCGAAGTGAATGACCTCAGAGATGAAGTGCCCTTCTCATTATGATACCACGGATACATCCTTCAGCATGATTGTCACACTGATGTCAACTTTGATCACCTGGCTGTGGGAGCATTTGTCAGCTTTCTCCAGTATAAGGTTACTTCTCCTACTTTCTATACTTTAGTCTTTGGAAGAAAGTCCTGAAACCCAGCCCATACTCAATGTTTGGAGAATGATATTAATTTTTTTTTTTTTTTTTTTTTTTTTTTTGTGACAGAGTCTCTCTATGTTGCCCTCGATAGAGTGCTGTAGTGTCACAGCTCACAGCAACCTCAAACTCTTGGGCTTAAGTAATTCTCTTGCCTCAGCCTCCCAAGCAGCTGGGACTACAGGCACCTGCCACAGTTCCTGGCTATTTTTTTTTTATTGTAGATGTCATTGTTGTTCAGTAGGCCTGGGCCAGGTTCAGACCCTCCAGCCCTGGTGTATGTGGCTGGTGCCCTAATCGCTGAGCTTCGGCTGCTGAGCCAGAATTATGTTAATTTTTTAACAACATAGCGTACTTTACATGTTTTGCATCTCTTTTTTTGAGACAGTGTCTCACTATGTTGCCCTTGGTAGAGTGCTGTGATGTCACAGCTCACAGCAACTTCCAGCTCTTGGGCTTAAGCAATTCTCTTACCTCAACCTCCCAAGTAGGTGAGACTACAGGCACCCAACATAGTTTACATGTTTTGCCTCTTTTTTTTAAAAAAAAGAAACAACGTACTTTAGATATAGTTTCATATCAGAAATTCAAGAACTTCTGCATTTTCTGTTTACTTGAATTTATTCTATAGACATATCAATACTCTGAGTTAGTTAGTCCCTTTGTGATGGGTATTTAGGTTGCTTCAATATTTTGGTCTTGTAAACGATGCTGAGATAAATAATCTGGCAGACATTCAAGTACATTTACAGGATAAATCCCTGAAAATGAAACGACAGCTTAAAAAATGTAATCTCACAAGCTGTTGCCATATCGCCTTCTGTTATCACTCCCCCCAATAATATATAATAAAAATAATTTGGTAGATGGAATTTCAGGATGGTAGAGGATGTATTTTTAAAATTTCTGGACCATTCCATACTTTTGAAAATCTCATTATTCAAAATCACAGCGTAATAGGGATAACTATGGAAAATCTAATTATTTAGGTGCAACCTGGCCTGTAAGCTAATTTAGTGAGTCGTGAGCACAGAAGTGTCAGGGGTCCTCAAACTGCGGCCCGTGGGCCACATGAGGCAGTGTGATTGTATTTGTTTCTGTTTTGCTTTTTACTTCAAAATAAGGTATGTACAGCGTGCATAGGAATTTGTTCATAGTGTTTTTTTAACTATAGTCCGGCCCTCCAATGGTCTGAGGGACAGTGAACTGGTTCCCTGTTTAAAAAGTTTGAGGACGCCTGGAAGTGCTAACGACTTCACCTGTCTCCTATCTAGTTTCTTGAGTAGGCTTTCGTTCATATCCATTCCCTTGCACTTAGAATATTCTTTATATTCACAAGACTCACACCATGTTCCCCAACTATCCATGCACCTTTCAACAGGTGTGGTTCAGTTTTTCTCATTTTGGCATAAATGAATTCCATCTACCTTGGATTTATTTCCACCTATATGTTCCTACACTTGGCCTCTTAAGTCACTGTTATATTGAAGAATGCTTTTGCCTACTGTGTATATGACATACACGTACACACCTGGGTGGGCGGCTGCATCTTCTTTTTATCTCATCCTTCCTCAAAGCTGCTGAGTTCGATAAGAAGTGAGCCCTGTTCTTGGTAGAGCTGTGGGCTAGCCTTCTTCTCCTCCTATATTGCCAGCTATAAGAAAGAACTGTCTGGGAGGAAATCATTGCGGTATCTGCCTATCTCTGGTTTCTTGGTGCTCACACTCGTTCCTGAGAATAAAATGAATGACAAATACAGTAGAATCTCTCTAAGGTGATCACTGAAGGAACTGTAGCAAACTGGCCAACAGACAGAGGTTACTTATAACTAGGCCTACTGTACTGATTTTGTACACATGGTGCATGTCTGATCTATGAAAATTAGGTCAATTTAAGGTTAGTGTAGAGAGGGGGCCAACTATGAAATTTTTACTGTATTTTCTCTATGACAGATACGAATAAAGATCAATAGAGAGAGATTTGAAATTATCTAGAATGACTGGAAATCACACTGGAGTGACTCTGGGCCTCTAAGTCATCACAGATGGAGGGGACCATGGCTTCTCTGATGTGGGGTGCTGCAGCCTTGAATTTACTTACTGCAACCAGGCTGGCTGCCAAATGGGAAGGTTCTTCTGATGAGCCATTCTGGTGTTTTAGTCTGGTCTGTCCTGCTATAACAAAATACCATAAACTGAGTAGCTTACAAATAACATAAATTCATTTCTCATAGTTCTGGAGGCTAGAAAGTTCAAGATCAAGGCACTGGCAGATTCAGTGTCAGGTGAGGGCCGTCTTTCTAGCACATAAATGGAGCCTTTGTGTGGAAGGGATGAGGGTGCTCTCTGGAGTCTCTTTCTTAAGGGCACTAATCTCATTTGTGAGGGTTCTACCCTTATGATTTAATAATCTCTCAAAGGCTCCTCCTCTTAACTTTGAGGGTTAGAATTTCAATGTATTAATTTGGGAGTGGTGGAGGCACAAACTTTTACACAGTAGCACTTGGCTCCTTTTGGTGCAAACCCAAGTTGAGGCGGAAATATTCTGCTCTAATGTACTTGTCTTTTGTCTAAGATTCTGAACCCCTAGTCTTCCTAAGATTGAGAAGGCCAGACATCTTGCCTTTGGGGACAGGCTTATCGTTATCATTATCATTATTATCATCATTATTATTTGGTGAAACATCCTCCATTGCTCTTCTATTTCCTAATCCACGTATCCAATGTACATTTCTATAGACATGGTTTTATTCCACTTGGTTCTCACTCATTCAGTCTATTTAAATTATGGGATTTTACAATTGGAAGGCAGCTTGGAATCTCAAGTCCAAGTCTCTTTCAAGGTCACAGAGCTGGTTGCAGGAGCCCAGGAGCAGCTCAGACTGGTCTCTGATACTCCTGAGTTTGTTTCTCTCTCTCATACTCTCTTCTTTCATAAGTATCCAATAATAACAGCAGCAGTAATGAATAACAACAGATAACGTTTATTGAGTACTCTCCATGAACCTGTGAATAGTAAATGCTTTACATGTATTGTTTCCTTATAATAACTCTCTAAGTCAGGCAGCTACCATTCCTCCATTTAGCAGATGAAGAAATGTAGCAGACAGTGATTAAGTTACTTGCCCACAATCACAGGGCTAATAATAGGGGCTACCATGACAGACTGCACACTTATCCTTGCAATTATGCCTTTCTGTTTCAGCAAAATAAATAGCACATGGAATGCGGACAATATGGCAGAAACAGTCACAGCCCTGGAGAGTTATCATTCCCTAGTTGAAGGGACAAGATGTGGGGACAGGTTGTCAATAAAATACAGAATACCCAGTTACACTTGAATTCTGAATAAAGGCTAGCTGAGAATTGTTTTTTATCACACTCGCGTGATTCTGGGCCTGCCGGTGAGCCCCGGTTTCACTCGTTCCCCTGGAGAGCCTTTGCCCACCATGAATGTTCCTTTATCAATGGTGAGCGATACTGACATTTTTATTGTTGTTGTTGTTAGTTTACCTCAAATATTGCAGAGGACATCAACAATTATTCTTTTTTTTTAATCTAAAACTCAGATTTTACTGAACATTTGATTTCCAATTTCACATTTTAAAAGTATAAGTATGTCCAAATGTGCATGGGAAATACCTGGAAAAACATATTTGTTGCTAACCTAAAATTCAGAATTCATTGCGTCAACTGCACATTCATGTGTGAAATGAGGCAACTTTCCATCCTGAATAATAGCTCTGCACCCTTCCTTTTCCTCACCTGGGATGGTCTTTTCCCTCCTTCTGTACCTTGTTCTATTGGGGGGGCCCTCGACCCTCAGGGTGCCCTCCATCCAGAATGTGCAGTCTTGAGGCAGAGCAGTAGGTCCTAGAGCTCCGTACATACCAGGCCGTCCCAAGCTGCCCTGCAGTCAGTGTGGAGACGGCTCCTTCTCACCCGGGGCTCTGCCCTAGGGCACACCCTGTGACTCCGGAAGCAGGCACTCTGCTCTAGGAACACTTTTCCTCTTTGCTGTCCCCATGTATGCTCCCCAGCCCTCCACCCTACCCCAGACAGATGTTTCACCGGTGTCCCCAGTCTGCCCAGTGGTGCATGCTGGTTTGCATCAGGTCACTTGGTGTTCATTAGTATTCACCTAAGTCCCAGAACCCAGAGGGCAAGAGGCAGCAAAGTGGCCTGGCTACCTCTTTGTCCCCTCTCCAGGATAGGCTTTCATGGGGAATCAGCGTGAGCCGTTGGGGTGGGGTGGGTGGCTGCTCTTGAGCACACTGGCTGCAGTCACAGCCTGTGTACTCTCTGGGATGGGGGCGTGCTGTGCCGGCTATTTTAAGGCCAGACTGGTGAATGTTGGGTTCCCCTCCGTTTACCTAGGCTTTCACTGTTTTCCCTGGCACCCTCCACAGTGGTCACAGAATGTGGGAAACCAGGCCAGGGAAAAAATGAATGCTGTGTGATGACGCCCCTGGTAGCTACTGCTAAATTCCATGGAAAAGATGGGGGCTCGCTATCTGTGTGTGCAAACGGTGTCTCCCGAAGCTTTAGCTATGTTGGCATCTGCTCAACACCAGAGTTATGGTGGAAAAAGAAAACTGGCTGCAAACTCCGTGCATGGCCTGCCTGCGAGCCCCGGGTCCACCCGTCCCCTGGAGAGCCTGTGCCCACCATGAATGCTCCTTTATCATTGGCGAGCGATACTGACTGTTCAAAAATACTGTGTAGGCCTTGTGTCCTGGATGCCTGTGGCATGGAGGCTCTGCTTCCCTTTCAAGGGTGTTGGCTAAAAAACTCACCCAGAAACCTGAGAAAAATATCCCCACTTGGCAACTTGGGAGGCTGACACCAACCACCTTCTGTTTCTCAGCCTGCTGGCCAGAAGCTGCCCAGTGGACAGTTACAAGGGCAGGAAGCAATTTCAGGACTGGGGATTGGGCAGCAGGCAGACCCCAGTTATCTCAAAGTCCCACAGGGAACATTCGATACACCACTTAGACTCACACAGTGAAGATTTAACTCGTCACTGTCCCTGAGTTGTAGATTATTGCAGAAAAGTCCTCTGCGGACCTTCCGTAGGCTCGGCCTTCTGGGTTAGCCTTGCTTTGTTAGTGCCTATAGCAAAGTCAAGTCCCCAAGTGGGGCTGAAGTTGGGGGTGTGGATGTCTGTGGGTCATTCCCATGGGTCAAGTAGTTTTTAAGTGCTTACTGTACACCAGGCAGTGGACTGATCATGTAACGTTGTCACAACACCACCGTGTGGCATGTGTCATTGGATCTGCTTCATAGCTTCACTGTGGCCACTGGACAAGGTCACCTCCTGTGCTGTCTTCCTTTACACCAAGCAACCAAAATAGAAGAACTTTCCTTTTGATCATGTATCTGCCCGTCTAATGGTGGCTTCATTCTTTCAGGAAAAGTAGGTCATACCCAGAGTCAAGGAGTCCATGTGAAGATTTTTTTCACATATCTATAACTGAGTTCTGTTCAGATAAAGGTGATATATTCTCATTACTCTTTGGTCACATCAAGTGACAAATGCCTCACCCCAAAGCTATTGTCTTACTGTCCTACCTGGGTGGATTCTGTTGACTGCAGGACCATTTGCGTGTCCTCAATGGATCTGAAGACAGAGACTATTGCTTGGCGCTTGGCATGGTGGTTCACGCCTGTAATCCCAGCACTCTGGGAGGCCTAGGCAGGTGAATTGCTTGAGCTCAGGAGTTTGAGATCATCCTGAGCAAGAACGAGACACAATCTCTACTAAAAATAGCAAAAAATTAGCCACGCTTTGTGGTGGGCACCTGTAGTCCCAATTACTCTAGAGGCTGAGACAAGAGGATTGCTTGAGTCCAGGATTTTGAGGTTGTTATAAGCTAGGATAACACCACGGCACTCTAGCCTGGGTGAAAGAGCAGGACTGTTTCTCAAGAAAAAGAAAGAGAGAGAGAGAGAGAGAGGAAGGAAGGAAAGAAAGAAAGAAAAGAAGGAAAAAATGAAGGTAGAGACTGTTCAGTGTGACCAGCAGAGCAGCTGACTCACATTGGGCATTAAGACTTCACAGGCAAATTACTTGAGAATGGATTCAGGGGTCCGTGAAAAGATCCATGTGTTTGTCCTCAGGAAGGTAACACCCAGTATGTAGGTGTTAAATGTTGCTAACTTCACAGCAACTGAGAAAGGGTTCCAAGTCCCTGGTACTTGACTAAATCTAGGTAAAGTCACAATTACAGTTTTCTTCGATTGGTTGATCCCATGGATGCCCAGCCAGAAATCCCAGTCTTTCTTTGCTCTGATCTCAGTGGATGTTGCTCTTTTTAATTGTGCTGATGCAGGCAAGTCTCCATTTGGAAAATCCTGAGAGCATCTGTTAGTAAAATAATCCATGGGCATTGGCCTGGGGCCACCTTTATTACTGATACTTGTACCAGTTATGATTTTTAGTTAAGAAGACCGCAGCCTCCTTGTAACAATAGGCAGACCTTGCCTCTGCCTGGGTGACAAGAGTGAGCAAAGTGCCAATACCTAGAAACAAAAATACGTCCTACTCTGATTTTTCCTTTCTCCAATTTGTACAAATGATCAACACACTGAAATGAGCATAAATGTATTTATGATCTATGTACAAAAGACGTAATAAAAAAAAAATTTAAAAAAAGAAGTCTTAAACCCAGAACCTGGGAAAAGAAAGGGAGGCAGCCAAGCTGCCAACCGGCCTCTGGCTCTCCATCAGATGCCCTCCTGCTAAGAGCGTTAGTAGCTGCTTATTTGCCCTTCTCACTTTTCCTCCTAATTCTCCAAATGCTCTCCGTGTTGCACAGCCAGGGGCTTTCATTCCATACCATTTCTAAAGGACCTACTATGGGCAGATGCCTGTGCTTGGTGCTCTGAAGCACTTGAACAAAGGAAACCCAGTGACCATGTCAAAATCCAGCCAGCAACTGAGGGCCAAATGACCAGACTGACTGTGTCATAAGCCACCTGTGCTTCTGCCAAAGTATGCGCATCAACTAACACTTACAGGAACGGATTGTTCATTCTGATATTTATTCAACAAAACACTTCTTTTTGTGTTCACCACTGAGAGGAAAGCAGAATGGAAAAGAATAGATTTCCTGCCCCCACGGAGCTTATCATTAGGCCACTTGGAGAGAGTTTAAGTAGGTCATATATATATATACACACATATATATACACACATACATATACATATATACATATATATAATATATTGAGACGGTCTCAAGCTGTCACCCCAGGTAGAGTGCTGTGATGTCACAGCTCACAGCAACCTCAAACACTTGGGCTTAAGTAATTTTTTTGCCTCAGCCTCCCAAGTGGCTGGGACTACAGGTGCTCACAACAACGCCAATCTATTTTGTTGTTGTTGTTGCAGTTGTCATTGGTTGTTCTAGCTGGCGCAGGTCGGTTTCAAACTCACCAACCTTGGCATATGCGTCTGGTGCCCTACCCACTGAGCTACAGGCACTGCCTAGGTCTTATATTTTCATCATAAAGGATAAACAGCGAGTCTGGAGGTTACTAGGACATTTATAATGTTTGAAATGGAAACATACTTGCCACCTTAAAAGAGACATCCTTCTTTCATAGCCCTCCTTACAATGAAAAAGATATATAAAAATTTAAAATGAAAAGGAAGAAAGTATGACACTGATGTGAATGAATTTTAAAGCTCTTCTCCATGACGAGATCTTCAGCTGACAAGTCACACGTGGATGCACAGGGCAGGTGCCGCCACAGGGCGCCTTTCATTAGGGAAACAGACCCTCATAGGGGGCTCATATTTAAGGCAGCTTTTCTAGAACTTGAAGGTCACAGAGCGACAGGCCTCCAGGAAGTAGGAGGGCTTAAGCAGAGCAGGGAAGGGGGAGGAGAAGATTGTTACAGGGATCAGAATGGAGGACAGAAAAAAGATTGTCTTCATGTAAAGGGAGAAGCAAAGCCGTGGAGGAAGAATGGAACAAAATAATAAGGACTAACTTGTAGGGTCTGAGTGATAGCTGGGCTGAGCTTTCTTCTTTTACAACAAATTTTCATGGAACACATATGCATGATACAAAAATCAAAAAATCTGTAAGGTCTGCAAACTCAGTTCCCTCCTGGTCTTGCCTCCTAGCTGTCCAGTCCCCTTCCCCACAGGTAGCAGGCATGTTCCCGGGTGCCCTTCTAGAGATGGTATGTGTGCTTATAATCTGGATAGAAAGGTGCAGAGGGAGAGAAAAGAGACAGATGACTGCTACATACACTATCGTGTACTCTGGTATTGTTAACTACAATCCAACACGATGAGGCCTCTTTATTTCATTCAATGAATGCAAAACAGCTTGTATTGCTGGAAGATCAGTCCAAGCTCCTTTTCATATCAAAACACAGAGAGCTGACTTTGCACAGCTCCAGAATATTCCTTCATACCATTCTTCCATAAATTTCTTCTCCCATTGATGGACATTAGGTTTTGTCACAAACTTCTGCTATTAAAAACCATGTGGTTACATTCATTTCTCTGTAGATCTTCAAGTATATTTGTGAGACTAGTTTCTAGAAGTGGAATTGTTAGGTCAGGGATTGTGTACATTTGAGTCCTAATAGATATTGAGGCTGATATTAACTTTGCCAAGATCAGTATTTTTTAGATATTAAACCTGTTGCTCTTTGCCCAGATGTTCTGGTCCTGGGGACGGCATAAGCGGAAGGCACGGAGCTTTCCCAATTTGTGTGATCATAGGAAATACTCGGGGGTGGAGCTTGTTAAAAGTACAAATTTTGTGCCCCACTTCACACACCCACCAAGTCGTAATCTTCAGAAGAGGGGCCCGGGAAGCAATTTGAAGTACAGCCAGGCAAATCTTGGAAACTGTCAGCATGAAAAGGTGATATCCCAGATTTTGATGTCAGGTTCAAGTCAGATGTAGTTTAGATCTAAAGGGAAGGTGATAGGAAAAACTTATAGCATCAATACTTGAAAGGGCAAATGAGCTGCAGTAATTTCTTCCTTGCAAATATTTCCATAAGATTTTGGCCGCTTCTTGCTGGGATAGGTGAGGCGCGATAGTCCCATGTGTGGTCAACTTAGAAAGGTTCCACTGTATTATCTTTACTTCTCATGAAGGTGCTATAGTGTAGGTAATTTCTTATTTCCTCATTTCAGATGTGGAAACCAAGGCTCCCCAGAATGATGTGATGTGCCGTACCCAGCCCTTTCTATCAGTGATACAGCCGGGATGGAATTCAGGCTGTTCTATTCCAAGATTCCGATGTTTGCAAATGCACAACACATACTTGGAAAGGGGGCATAGAAGCAGCTAGAGGACAAACAGGGCCCAACATGGGCCGTGCATTTAATAGTTTTTCTGTTTTGGGTTTTTTTTTAAATTTCAAATTAATAGGAGGGTATAAATTTTTAGGTTGCATTGTTCTCACTTCCAAGGTAAAGCTCAACTTCTAGTAATGCCCTTTGCCCAGGGAGTGTGCTGAACACCCTCACGGTATGCAAATCAGGCGAGAGCCCACCTATTGTCCTTCTTCCTCTTGTCAATCACCATCCCCTTCCCTCTTTCAATTCTTTATTCCCCCTTGTTAGACTATATTTGTGTTTTATTGCCTGTGTGAGCATGTAATTGTTTACATACCGGTTTCATATTAGAATTGAGTACGCTGGAGTTTTTTTTTTTTTTTTTTTTTTTTTTTTCCCATTCTTGAGATACTTTACTAAGAAGAATGTGTTTCAGCTCCATCCAGGTAAACGTAGAAGATGTAAAGGCTCCATCTTTTCTTATGGGTGAATAGTACTCCACAATACAGATATGCCACAGTTTGGTAGTTCATTCATGGGTTGATGGGCATTTGGGTTGCTTCCAAGACTTGACAATTATGAACTGAGTAAACTTTCTGGTGCAAGTGTCTTTGTGGTAAAATGATTTTTGTTCTTCTGGGTAGATGCCTAGTAATGGAATAGTGGGATCAAATGGAAGGTCAACTTTTAGTTATTTAAGAATTCTCTATACTTCTTTCCATAAAGGCTATATTAGTTTGCAATCCCACCATCAGGGTAGAAGTATTACCTTCTCGCCATGCAGTTTTGCCTCGAAACAAATGAAACGTTATTTTAGCACAGAGAGTCAAATTTGCACTCATTCTAAATATAAAAATAGGAGATGTAAGGACATTTCATACTGTCATCAAGCCACTCCTGGACCGCCAAAAATCTCCTTTCACTTTCGTCTTGGTGTTTGTTTGGTTAAAAACTTTGAGGAATACTGCGCCCTATTTAGTCATCTCTGCTTGTACACTTAACACAAGACGTGCCATGAGAAACATTTGTACCTTCAAAACAGCGTGGTACCAAAACACCTAAAGCAAATACTGTTGGAATATGCAAGAACAATTTGGGCAGAAAACACACTTGTAAACCAAAGAAGCACAAAACCACAGAAACAGTAAATGAAGTAACTCCTGTTGAAACTTTCTCCCTTCTTGAATGTCTTTTTCCTTCCTTTCTCAGGTAAGAATGGTGGTGCCCTGGGAAATCTCCAACAGCAGCTTCAAGAGCCAGCTACCCCAGTAATCCCTACAGTTGGAGAATTCATGCCAATGGAAAAATCTGGAGCATCTCACAAACTGTGGGGCTGGGAAACCTAATCTAGTTCTTGCAGATGCACAAAATGGTCACCTTTTTTCTATCCGTGAAAGGAAACTGTGCAAGGGACAGTTGGTTTCCTACTGGGCTGATGTCAGATTAATGACCTTGCCTCTTTTAAACCCTTACTTTTGAAGAAATGCAGAAATGCAGCAACTATTTCAGGATTCAATGAGACAGAGGAGCAGGGTGATGCTGATGTTATATAATTTTAATACTTTCAATGATAATAATAACATCTGATACTTATGAAACACTTATTATATGCCAAGCATTAAAACAGTGGTTCTCAACAAAGGGTGATTTCCCCCTCCCTTCCACCCACCTGCCAAGAGTACATTTGGAAATGTCTAGAGACAGTTTTGTTGGTGCTGATGGAGAGGATAGTGGTTGGTAGTTGAAGTGCTACTAAAATCTAGCAGGCAGATGCTAAGGTTGCTGCTAAATGACTTAGAATGCACAGGATAGCACACTTAAAAATCAGGAAAGAATTATCCCACTCAAAATGTGAATGGCATTGAGGTTGAATAACTGCTCTACACTGAAGCGTCTGCACAGATTTAACCTTCACAATAACCCTATGAGATACACACTATTATTATCTCCAGTTTATGGAAGAGTACATTTAAACTTAAAGGAACTAGCTTCAATTATTTAGACCTTTCAACTGTCTCAGGTTTCTTTCTTGAGATCTATTTGGTACTACAATCATTGCAGACAATTAAGACCTGTCCAGTGGCTGGGAATTAGTTTCCTCAAATGTCAGAATGAAAGTTACTCGGCTCATGCTGACCCAATTCCCATCCCACTCTGGGATGATGCTGACTAACAGCTGGTGGCTGGAGCAGTGGGAGAAGATATTATATAATGTCTACAAAAGTAATGAAAAGTTGACTTAACCACTAAGATAAACAACTAGTAAGATAGAGACTGAGAATCTACACTGATTCATGAATATGTTTTCTAAGCATGATATCTAGACCCCACCCCCACCCACATCCTCTGTTCTTTAGTCCCAATTTTAGATAGTGATATGGCATGTGCTGTTGAGAAAACAAAGCTCTTGATGCCATGAGAATCAGACGGGAGAGGCAATCTCTGCACAGCAACCTTATACAGAATTAGGTCATCGCATTCCAAGAGCGTTGGGTCCTGTGGAAGACAACTTCTGATTTTTCTTTATTCCTTTCTTTTTTTCTTTCTGATAATTGCATAGCTTCTTGTCAAAATATTCATGAGTAGAGACAGGAAAATCAGGCTCTTTCTTTAAACCACCTCTCTGCATCTGGCTCAGCTTTTCTTACTACTTCTCTTTCTTCTGCGTGGTTTTCAAGTCTTAGTTTTTTCCCAACTTTTTCACATTTCTCTCTATTTACATTTTCTATTTTTTAATAGTCCCCACTTCCCACATAAAATGTGTCAGAGGGAAGAGAGAAGAATTGTCTAAATAATTAGATTGACCATGTGCCAGGCACATCAGTATGGTTGGGTCTGCGAGGGCATTGGCCTCTGTAGTGTAGTAAAGGAACATTCACTTTTAAGTCTTTTGTAAAGGAAGGAAAGCTCCCTGAAAGTCTATGAAACACAATCTTGGTATATTAGGGTACAAAACCAAATAATTTCCTGTCTTACCATTTTCAAAAACTATCCCCCCCAACCAGCCATCTGCTTTGTTCATGCTGTTGAAGCATCTTTGAATATGATTGTTACCATTTCAATTAACTGAATTTATGATACTCAACATACAAGTTAATTTAGCAGATATTGATTAATCATGTATTATGGGTCATTATGTATTATGATGTGCTGTGAGAGGTATGAAGATGCACACGTCATAATCTCTGCTCTAAAGAAAATATTTGGGTGGGGAAGATGATTAAATAGGTATTCAATTATCCTTATACATGTAAGTATCTGTATTAATTATCTAGTGCTATATAACACATTGTCCCAAAACTTCATGACTTAGGATAACACAAATTTATCATCTCAATTTCTGTAAGTCAGGAGGTTGAGTGTTTCTTAACTGAGACTTTTGTTTCCAAGTTTCTCACAAAACTAGGATCAATGTGTCAATCTATCATTTGTGGTCTCATCTAAAGTCTCAACTAGAGAAAAATTCATGTCTGATCTCAGTTATGTGGTTGTTGGAAGGAGTCAATGACCACGTAAGTGAGAAGGCAATTCAGAGAGTTTGCTACCGAAAGTCACAATTTTCTATCAACTAATTTTGGAAGTGACAGCCTGTTGCTTGTGTGTATTCAGTTAAACAGAAGCCAATCACTAAGCCCAGACACCATTCAAGAAGAGAGAATTATACCAGAGCTTGAACAGCAGGAGAAAGGATCATTAGATCCTTAGAAGCTGTTTCAGAAGCTGCCTATCACGGAAAGTTTAAGGATTGTTAAATAGAGGCTCAAAGAAGTTGTGATTTTGTGATAGCAGAGAGTAGTAAAGAAATCTTATCTTTAATAGGAGATATTTTCTGACTTCATAGATGTTGGACTGCTCTAGAAGGTTTTGGCATCTACCCTGTAATTTGTGGAATAATTCCAGACCCATGGAATTTGTGATTGGAACCTTGGTAGCTAACCACAGAGGTTTTATGTCCCTAGCTATGATGAAGCATGGAGCTTCAACAATGTCCCCAAAGTCACATTTATGGTTCTTCTATTTGTGGTCTTTGTCACAAGAAATTGTTTGTACTCAAAGATCATTTAATTGTGTGTCTATTTGTGTGTGTGTGTGTGTGTGTGTGTGTGTGTAATCGTTATTTGACCCTTGAGCAATGGGGGGATTAGAGGGACCTATCTCTATGTAGTTGGAAACTTGCATATAAATTTTGACTATCCCAAAACACAACTAGTAATAGCCAACTATTGACTAGAAGCCTTACTGATAATATAAATAGCCAATTAACTCATATTTTGTATATGTACACATATGATAGACTACATTTTTATACTAAAGTAAGCTCAAGAAAAGAAAATTCTATTAAAAAATCAAGAAGAGAAACATTATTTAAGTGGAAGTAGATCATCATTCTCACCTTGAGTAGACTGAATTGGAAGAGAAGTGGAAGAGTTGGTTTTGCTGTCTTAGGGGTGGCATAGGTGGAAGAATATCTACATTTAAGTGGTCCCACAAAGTTCAAGCTCATGTTGTTCAAGAATCAACTGCACAGGGTGGCACCTGTGGCTCAAGGAGTAGTGTGCCAGCCCCATATACCGGAGGTGGTGGGTTCAAACCCAGCCCCAGCTAAAAACTGCAAAAAAAAAAAAAAAAAAAAAGAATCAATTGCACATTTGTATACATTTTATATATCAGTTAATGCTAAATAGTGAAATTCAAAGCTGAATTACCTTTGAGGGACCAGACAATGAAACTCAAAAATGAGTAAGATTTACCTTTGAGTGTCTGTCCTTAGCCTAGACCCAGGGTCAGCACTATGTACTATGGATTTGCTCTGCCCTTCACGCCATCTGTTTTTCTATAACTCCTGAAATAAGAACAGTTTTTATACTTTTTTAATGTTTGCAAAGCAAAAGAAGAATGATATTTTGTGAAACATAAAAGTGATATGAAATCCAAATGGCAGTACCTGTAAAGTGTTATTGGAACCTAGTCACACCCATTTGTTTACATATTGTCTGTTAAAAGAATTCATATGTTGAAGTCTAAATGTGATTGGTGGGTCCTAAGGAGATGGGCCCTATGGGAGGTTATTAGGTCGTGAGGATGGAGTCCTCATCAACAGGATTAGTGCCCTTATATAAGAGGCCCTAGAGAGCACCCTCTTCCCTTCTATGATGATGAGGACACAATAAGAAGGTACCATCTATGGACCAGGAAATGAGTCTTCATCAGACATGGAATCTGCTGGCACCTTGATATTGGACTTTCCAGCTTCCAGAACTGTGAGAAATAAATTTCTGTTGTTTATAAGCCACTCAGTTTATGGTATTCTCTTAGAGCAGCTCAAGCAGATTATGGCATCATCTATGACTGCTTTTGCAAAAATAGCAGAGTTGTTGAATAATCACTACAGAGATCATATGGCCCCCAAAGCCTAAATTATTTACTATCTAACCCTTTTAAGAGAATGTTTACCCACTTTTAGTCTAGAGTAAGTTTGTCATGCAACAAATAATTATTGAACTGTGATAAGTGAGCACTAGACTCGCAGTCAAGAGACACAAGGAGGGCAGAGCTGGAGTGTGTGAATGCTGTGGAAGTCTCCTTGAAGATAAGTAGGAGTTTTCCCCAAATGGGAGGAGAATATTAAGAAAGGGCAATCTATTTTGAGGAGTCTTAATTGGTGATCACAGACTCCTTAGAGGGTGAAGTACTCTCTGAACTCTTTTGCAAAACCCTGTTATGTGCGTTCATATGTCCAACACTTCCTCCTCAGGAGAGGGCTCATCTTTTTCAACAGATGTTCAAGGGTGTAAGAACTACCATTATGGGCACCCATATAGCCCATGCAAAGTCACAAAGATGTGACAGACAATAACACACTTTTAGGGATAAATCACAGATTAGTAAGAACAGAAAACTGATTTCTATGGAGAGTAGGAGGAAACGAGGCTAAATAAGTGACATAAAGCATCAGAAGGATAAACCCGGACCTGGTGTTGCAGAAGGTCTGAGACAACATAGCACAAAGGAATAGCCAGTGCCAGGATGTTGAACTACACCAAGCTAAACAGACTTTTGCTCTCAAATGGCCATTCCGCCAAAGGCAGCTGGTGGATAGAAAGAACCCAGCCACCCTCAGGAGAGGCTGTAGGTTGGAAGTTTATTGTGTCAAAGCTAGAAGAGTTGGCCAGGTGACCAAGTCTTTAATCCATCCTCAGTCAATCCTGATCCCATAGCTCCCTCCAAACCAAAACAACATTGACTAAATCTGCTTCTGCCCTAGGAAAGCCTGGGCAAGCAGCGGTAGGTCATTACGAGACCCACTTCCTCTTCTGGAGCTGAGACTTCAGACTTGATTATATATATTCTCCCAGGTACCAGGAGGGAGGAAGAGCTCCTAGGACTAGGGAAATGGATGCTCCAGACACTAGTTGAGGAGCTGTGTTGGGAAGGTAATGGTTTTCCCTGGATTCCTTTTCATATTTTATTTAGGTTAAGTTCTTCTCAGCAGGGTGATTTCTTAATTAGAGCTGCCCAGCCAAGCAGACCTCCAGCTCAGACCCCTGTGTTGCGTTCTAAGGTTTCATGAGGGACCTTGTCCTGCCTTATTTCCTGAGTTCTAATATTTGAATAGTATGCGGTGTATTTCAATGGGAGGAAAAGACATGTAATTTAATCATCTTTATTAGATTTTTGCCCGTGGATGGGGAGAGAAGGAGGAAGGAGGAGGGACCCGGGTCCTCTCTTTGTTAATTTTATTTTTGTTTTTCTCTACCTTTCTTCCAGTAGTCAAAGAAAGAAGAGAATCAACTTCTTTCTCCCCTCCTCTTCCTTTTTTTTTTTTTTTAAATAAAGAAGTTAAGTGAGTATACATTAAGCCCCAAAGAGAATTGTGTTCATTGCAGGACTTTTCGAGGCCTTGCTAGAGTCTTTTCTTTAAACAAATTATGCAATTCATTCTCCAGTAAACCTGGATCCTGAGAGTAAGTCTGATGCTCCTTCAACCTCCTGTCCTCTTCATCAGGAAGACCTCACCAAGTGGACAAAAATGAAAGAGAGAAATGGTCCGTGAGGTATTCCCTTACCTGGCTATAAACTGGCATCCTTTTGGCCCCAGGGAGAACAGAGAGAGGTCAGGAGCTGGCATATGGTTGAGGGAAGAGAGAAGGGAGATTTGTCATGTTATCACATGGGGGCTGTATGCCTCAGGATGGGGTAGCAACTCTGAACAGAAATAAACAATAGCAGGGAAACAGTTAGCAGGGGATCTTTATAGGAAATAGATCTATTGCAGTTTTTCAAGAATCAAAGAGACAGAGGGTGGTGCTCATAGCTCAGTGGGTAGGGCACTGGCCACATACACCCAGGCTGGCAGGTAGGAACCTGGGCCAGCTAAAACAATGACAACTGCAACAAAAGAAAAAATAGCTAGGTATTGTGGTGGGCGCCTGTAGTCCCAGCTACTTGGGAGGATGAGGCAAGAGAATTGCTTAAGCCCAAGAGTTTGAGGTTGCTGTGAGCTGTGACACTACAGCACCCTACTCAGGGTGACGGCGGTGATGGCTTGAAACTCTGTCTCAATAGAAAAAAAAAAAAAAAAAAAAAAACAGAAAAAGGAAAAAAAGAAAGAGACAGAAAAGAAAGAATTATGTCCAGAAATTTCCCAATTGTCCTGCTAAATGCACAGACCCCCCCCCCCCCTCCACACACACAGCTGCTGTGTTTCGCTTCTCACACCAACAGGACACATTTGATCAGGTGTGTGCTGTCTAATTTATACTTTATTGCCTCCTACCCCATACACACACACACACACACACACACACACACATGCACTATGGCCTATAATCCCTCCTCATGCCCCTATCCTGTTGATCTTTCCTCACTTAAAAATTATCAGGAAAGAATTTATTCATTTGGGAGGGTTCCAGGCACTACATTTCTGTTCAGTTCAAATGAAATGGGATCCAGACTTTTCCAAGCATACTGTTTTACAGATAAAACACAAAGGCCGAGCTCCATTACTGGGAGACACTGCCCTTTCTTTTCCCCCTTGCCTTTTGTTTCTAAGCAATTTTAAGCTCGTTTGGAAAGTCTCAGAATAGGGGCAGAGTATTTTTTGCCACATCTTTATCATGAGGGTTTTCAATTAGGAATAATAATTTTATCTCTAAACAGATGGAAAAGGTTTACCAAAGCTGGAGGAGATACTTTTACTAATATACCCTATAGGCTGATCTCAATCCTCTCAATGTTAAACATGCTTGGTCTAAGAGAGTCTTATTTATATGCCAAATGTCTTTATTAAATAATTATATTAACACAGAGAAAAATCTTCTTACAATGGGTTTCTCTGTATGATCAAAAGTTGTCTGCAATCCTGCTGATAGCCTACTTATTAAATTTAAAAAGGTGATATCTGGTGAAGCCCAGTCTTTGGCAATGGTTTTCAAAATTCATTGTAATATGGCTGGAGGGGTTACTAAGTTTTATCAAAGTGATAGTCCCCAGACAAAAAGACTGAAAATCAGGCCTCCCATCTACTTACAAAAATTAATTCCTAGCATCATTATAATATGATTTTACCTGCAGAAATAAAATGGGTCTGTGATACTTGCTTTGATTAAAAAAAAAAAGTGGCAAATTCAAAGATAAATTGTACTGGTGAATCTGGGTTTGTGGGGTATGAAAAGCGGTTTAAAAAGTCAGGAGAAGTGAAGTTTAGTGTGTTTATATATTGGATTATAAAACTGAACTAAACACACACACACATAATTTTGGAACACAAACTTAATACATGTTCCTTATAGAGGGAAAAAAAAATATCCCTTGTCATCCTCCCACTGAGAAAGCACATTGGTTCTGGCCTCCTAGGCTTGGTTTCTGCCTCTGTATGACGTGAGCTTGAAAAGAAGAGAAGAGAGAACTGGGAGAGTCTAAGCCAGTGGTTCTCAACCTTTCTAATACCGAGACGTATTTTCATTGTTACAAAGGGGTCACAGCCCACAGGTTGAGAACCGCTGGTCTAAGCACTGTGTCCTGTTGGGGAGAATTAAGGGGCTGGGTCAGACAAGAAAGGGCGGACAGCAGAAGGGGCTGAGTGGAGTGCATGCATGAAGCCCTGGGGAGTGCCAACCCAGAGGCAGAGATGGAAGGAGGGTGATTGATGTCCAGGAGAGACTAGGGAATGTGCACAAGGCTTGGTCTTATAGTTACATTGCAAATCCTTTAGCTACTCAATGGTGCTTGACCCAAATTACCTTTCTTGCTTACTCCAGATGCCTTGAGTCTCTGATATTATTACTAAGTACCTACCATGTTAAAAGTAAACATTTGGCAATCGAGGGTGATTTTTCTTTTTTCTTTTTAATTATAATTGTGATGTACTCACAGCCTGGCATGACGTGAGGTCTGACTTAGATTAGCCCCTGGCTGAGAGACCCATGCTAATTTAGTGGCTGCAATTATGCCTGCCTCTAATCGTGCTCTGCTCTTTGTAGGATGTGCCCTTTGAGTTGTTTTTTTGTAATAGAAGCAATGGTTATGCTGGGACATCTAAACTTTTTTTCTTTCTTTTTTTTTTTTTTTTGCCCCAGGCCCCATAGGACACACATTGGTGAGACAACTGGCTGAGATTAGGGGTATGATCTGTGACCCTGAAACAGAGTGAAATTAATTGGCAATGAGGGGGTTGATCTCATGAAAATCATGAGCACCGTAAATACTCTAATATAGTGACCCCCCCCAACACATACACAGCACTGCCACAGATGCCTCTCAGCCATAAAAATGCTTCCAATAAAAGATTTGAAAAGAAAAGAGAAACACACACACTTCTAAGCATCAGTGTTGCTGTTTGGGGCATCACCCTGCTAAAGGCTTCAGAGGAAGGGGGTCACCTGTCAGCTGAGGATTGAGAATGATCGGCCTTTACTCTCAGTCTGCAGACGTTGGCAGAGGCAAAGCAAGCTGCATAAGTTAGTGCTGACTAAATAAACCACGATAAGAGTGGGTGGGTGAGTGGGTGAATAGGTGAATGAATGAGTGGGTGGGTCCTCCCCTTCTTCTGTATAAAAGTACCAAAGGCCCCAGGCTTTGGGTTTACATTACAGTTTGACCCCAGGGGAAGATCAAGTGTACATTTAAAACAAATCAATTCTTATGGCTGGGTGCCCATAGCTCAATGGTTAGAGTGCTGGCCCGTGTACCGGGGGTGGCAGGGTTGAACCTGGACAGGGCCAGCTAAACAAAAAAAAAAAAAATTAATTAATTCCGAGCCAGTTTTCAAATATAAATGAAGAATTGCTTTTCCCCTAACACACCTATTATTTAGTAACCTAAAGAACCTGCCACATGCTATCTTTGAAACCACTCTCATGCTGGAGAGATTCACAAAGAGTACCAGGAAAGCACCTGCTTGCTTCTGCCTTTGGGAAGGCAGAGGTTGTAGAGAGAGGGTTGAATGGTACCATTACCCAGAACCATCTCATTCTTCCGGAGACGAGTTGGGGCAGGTGGCTGAAGCCACAGCCACCCGGAAGCTGGTCGGGGAGAGGTTGAGGGCAGGAAGAGTGAGGGGGTGACTCCTGGGAGGGCTAGTGGGAGTCTCCAGGGTCATTATCAGGCAACCCCGTGAAGGGAAGGGAGGAAAGAGGTTTCCGGAAGTCTCCACTCTCCCTCCCGCCTGCTTCCCTCCTTCCCCTAGCAGCTGATTGCAAGGAGCAGTGGAAGGAAGGATGTATCAAACTCAAAGAAGAAAGAACCCCTGCCAGCCACCCCCCCTGTGACACCTGACTCTGGACGGCAGCAGCAATATCTGGGCAGCAGGCATGTTGTAGATTAACAGCCTTGAGGGCAGGAGGCAAGTCAGAGTCTGCGAGGGCCAAGTGTTTGGTTTAGCCATGAGAGCTAGCTGTGGAGACAGGTTTCATATCAAAGGAAAGGAGAAGCCAGGAGTCTGTGACAATTATTCCATCAGGTCCTGGACTGCTGGGGGAGGGGGATCCCAGTCAGTCAAACACCAGCTGAGTTTCTAGAGCTCAGTTCTGAGCCCTTCTCCTGAGCAAATATGCAAATAAACCCAGGTAGGCAGTCAGGCTCCTTCTCCCATCTTTAGCACAGGGGAGGGCTGAATTGTTCTCCACCGGGTTATCCCTTAAGTGGGCTTTCAAGTGTAACTTTTTTTTTTTTTTGGCTGGCTTTTTACCTGAGCAGAATTCCTCCTGAACAAGGGGTGGGTCTAAACTAGTTTTCACTCTCTGAACTGGGGTTGTAAAAACCTGGGAGAAAATGCCCTGGAAAGAGCATCTGAACTGTTGAAGGGATCAATGTGGCCTTCAAGTTTGCTCATCATTTATACTCAGCTGATAACCCCAGTCACTGGAAGCTCTTTATTTTACACTCTTTCATCAACCTGAGCAAAATGCAGAGGACAGAAGAGCATGCGTAGTCTGAGTTTCCAGGGGGAGGAAGAGAAGCTCTTTAGGATGCAAAGGAATGATTTTGTGCCAGGAACACCTATCTCTTTTTGCACTTTCCTGAAGTTTGTCTGGGAAAGGAGTCTGAGAAAATATGTCATGACTGGTCATTTCTGATGTCTGTCCTATTCCCCACCCTGGGTAACATTCTCTTCAGTCACCTGAGCTCACCAAGAAGAAGGGAAACTGTTCAGACATGCTTCCATGTTTTTCTGGGTCTTTCTGGGTCTTTCTGTGTCTGCCAGCTCATTTGCAACTGTCACTATTGTTATTTTCCCTCTTTCTTGTATTTTCTGTGAAAATGTTTTGGAGCATTTAAGAACTGGTAGCCATCAGAAAGGTTAAATACTAAACAATCTAAAGCAAAGGCATCTTCCCCTTGCAGTGTTTCACTGCAGTGTAGCTTCTGAGTCTTCCCTTAGGAAACCCTAACCATCTTTTATAGCAGGGAGAGGTTGGAGAGGAGGGGATGGCTATTTGAATGGAGGAAAATTCGCATGGTGTCTGACTCTGACAGTCTTAATTTTTCATTCCTCTGCACAGCTTTCCTATAAAAGATCCATAGTTTGCCCATTCCTTCACTTAGTCATTCACCAAACACACATGGAGTATATGTCTTGAGAATAAGGCTCAAAGCTTTTTAAAAGATGGCAACCTAGCAATCCCACTGCTGGGTGTATGCCCAATAGGGGGAGAAAAGGTTATTTTATAAAAAGGACACCTGCACATATGTGTTCATAGCAGCACAATTCATAATTACAAAGACGTGGAAACAACTCAAGTGCTCACCAATACATGAATACATTAATAAAATGTGGTATATGAGTCCTACGGAGTATTACTCAGCTATAAAGAAAAGTGACAATCTGGTATCTTTTGTGACAACCTGGATGGAAGTGGAGGTCATCTTTCTAAGTGAAAATTCACATGAATGCAGAAACAAACACCCGTACTCAATACCAGGTTGGAACAGATCAATCAACACTTAACACACCAGATTTTATACACAGTTTTATGAATGTATTTCTTGATTCCAGAAAATTTAAATTCACAGAAAAGGATTCAGGTTTGTAGGACTTACCATTCACAGACTTTCTATCAATGGCGGTAACATTTACATAGTTTGAAGTGTACAAAGACAATGGCCAAACAAGTTTGGTTCTTGTTTATTCAAGGCAAAAAGAGTTGAGGTAGATAATGCAAAGGACATTTGTATGTTAAAAATCTTGAGAAATATTGTTTTCTGTGTCTTTATAATTCATACTGAATGAGCATGTATGACATGTATTAATAAAGCTTCCCATGTGAAAAAAAGAACACATGGAAGTAAATCTCAATGGAAATCAAGCTAGGAGAGGGGGAAGGAGAAGGGGTGGGTAAATTCACACCTATTCATACGGTGCCACTGTCTGGGTGGGGTGTGTGTGTGCTTATAATCTTCACTAAATTTGTACAAAACATGAAGTATGCGAAGAAAACATGTGTACCTTCTAATATTCTGAAATTAAACAAACAAACAAATAAAAAAAAAAGGTATGTTTCTCTAAATAGGCCACACCCCTCCCCCACTTATGGGCCCTGCCAAGCTTTGTGAGACTGTTTCTTTGAGAAAGAATGAGCAAGGCAAAATCTATCCCATTGGAAGGGGACCCATTGCATCCCCTTCCTAAACTAGAGATGAGCAAAGGTTCCTGTGAAACTCTAGGAATCTTGGAACAGAATTTTCACAAAACTAATCAAAAGTGATTCTTATTAGCCTTGGTTGATTTTTTTTTTTAAAGGAACTTTGATTTGAGAGAAAACAATAATATGTCAAAAAAAAAAAAAAAAAAACAAAAAAACCTGCTGAAAATATTTGTAGCCTATCCTTCATGGGCAAAAATTTCAAGTAGCCCAAGAGCAACTTGAACTTGACAATTCAAGTAGCACAAGATCAACTTTGGCGGTCACGACTGGTATTGCACAAGAGGGAGACACACACATCTCAAACTTAAACTTCTGGGGATGTTGAAAACGAGTCATTCAAAAAGAGTTTTTTTTTTTTTTTTGTTTTTGTTTTTTTTTTTTAAAGCAACAGTTGTGAAGGTATACATCAAATTAGCTTTTCCTGCAAAGAAAAAAAAAACACACATACAATTGAATAGCGAAGTGAACAATAGTGTAATGGGGGGAGATAAAATAGTGATACTATTAGAAATTTTACTCAGAGAAACACTTCAAGGATAGTAGCAGCATATCTTAAAGTCTTAAAGGACCCAGAAGTCTACCCTGTTTTTCAGGAGGATGTTTTCCATGTTCCTTCTGGAACTCTTAGGAGAATTTCTAAATCCAATTTCCTCAAAAATCTCCACATCTAAATCTGATGATGCAGGAGTTGCAGGTGTTCCTTGCCTAGTAGGCTGGCAGAGCAGTGACATGTATTTAGTCACATTCCGAAATATGTCTCAAGAGGCTTTGCTGGAAAGGTCCTTGCAAAGGACATGCACATTGTCACCAGACTCACAGGTAAAGCCGGGGGTACAGAAAACATATTCACCCCGTGGTCTTGAGACAGGTTTCCCCTTATTTAACTTCTGAATTCTCTTATTTCTTGAACAGCCTTAATACCGTTAACTTCTCCAATGGATACAAGATTGTGGTCTATGCACCCTAAGTCATATGAGATACAAAAACTTGAAGAAAGCATCTGTTTTTAGAAGATTGAATCTATTTTAAAACAAGGCAAGAGAGAAGCAGACTTTGCTATTATCAACAACATAAAAGACCCGGGAAAAAACTTCTAGTTAATAAATATTACATCTGACAAATTTGACATTTTCCTTGGCTCCTTTTCTAAATGTTTTTCTATATTGCTTGGAGATGATGAAGATTCAGAAAACAAAACAAAACCAAAACCAGACCAAAATTTGTATCATCAATGATTTCTTTTATTCTCAAGCTTTTCCTCTCTGGAGAAAAATGGAAAAACAATATGCAACAAATAAGGGAACCTAGTCAAGAAAGGCTAGATTCTGCAACATTTACAAATTTGTAGATCTGTGGGTAAAACAAGATAAAATGCCCGGGTTCTCATTTACAGAAGTTACGGGCTTTATGACATGCCTGGGAGTTCTCTTTTCATATAGGAAGCCAAGTGAGATGGGGTGAAACGAAAGTCGCTCACATTCAAATAATTAAATACAAATATATTTCCTGAAGACTCTGACTCCAGACTGTTGCCCTCACTGTCTTCCCCACCCTTTTATTGGAATCTCTGAAACCATTTTGCTTGGTGGGGGGAAACGTCGATTTTAGTACAGTAGGAAAAGTGCCAAACATCCATGGCAACTTAGAATTTTTCCACTTTCTTTACATGTTCAATTGAGACCTTCATAAAATTATAAATGAAAGGATACATTATGAGCACTTTCTTTGAAGGGGGAAAAAATAGTGGGTGGGTGGGGGGTCTTGCCTGGAAGTAAAATTTTGGAGCCTGTATCCTTTCTGCAGAACACTTGGGAGCTTTCTCTGCCAACAGCAGGACCCCTAAAAAAAAAAAAACTCGTATTTGCCTTTAGAATTCAGAAAAGTAGACCCAGCAGTCGCTGCCCTGACTGTGCATGAGACGTTGATCGCTAGGCGGGGACTGGAAAGTCCTGGGCTGTCTTGGTGCCTTTTTTCTACCCCTACTCCATCCTCTCGGCTTCTCTCTCCCCCCACCAGGGATTCACTCCTGTTTACATTGGGGAGACTGCAACTTCTGTTTTTTAACATTTAAAAAGAAGTTTAAAACCTTATAAAAAGGCTCTTAAGATTTCTTGGACACCAATTACCTCTTAACAGAACAATATTTTGATGAGTTAAGTGTAAATGAATCAGAAACCTACGTATTAAATTTCCTTTGACATGCACATCAATTTAAAAAAATTCATGGAAAAAGTGCCCTGGGCTTGAAATATTTTCTTTTTTTTCCCCAAACCCCAAAAGTTTGAATGTGGAAATCCATTTGGAACAACTAAATTTGCTAATGTCTCCTTCCTCTGCTCCCAGACTGCTGGTTATCATGGAGGGAGTAATGTTTCCGGCTGGTGACCGTCTGGCTGGGGATCTGTCACATTCCTGGTCATTATGCTCAGATCTCAGCAGAAGCCAAAGGCTGGGCTGAGGCTGTGGAGATGTCCAGTCGTCGTTCCTTGAAGGCTGAACCCAAAACTGTCTCTCTCTCTCTCTGTTTTTTCTTTTTCTTAAGACGAAAGAAACTAAATAAACAATCACAAGGTCATAAATCACTGACAAAGATATTTAGATTTGAAACAACCCTCAAAAAATAGAATGTGGCACCATTTGTCCCTTGAAGATTAACGGAGTCCTGGATCCTGTAATTGTGGGTCTCGTGACTTCTCCTGATAAAAAACAGTCAAAACTTGAGAACTAGTATATGTTTCCCTTCTGTTTTGTTTCCTATGCTGATTCTGGGTTCGAGAAAACACCCATAGGAAAGAGAAGCCACCCCACAAATCCTAAAATCAGACCTGCTCCCTAAAATCATCGTTCTTCTGATTTTCCGAATTCATTTTTTATCGCTGTTTCGTGAACGGTCGGTGAGGAACAAAACAGGAGAGCAAAGCCAAGGGAACAAGGGCTCAATGCTGTCCCCCTTTGTCCCCTTACACTGTCTGATCATTGGGGATGCCTGTCTGACATATTGCCAGTGTGAGCAATCTCAAACTTTGGGGTGAAACACACCACGATTCTCCCACTTCTGTTCTCACGTCTGCGAAATCCTCAAGTCAACTCCCATTCTACTTAAAGCCCTTGGAAGCTCTCCATGAGCTGTAATGCGCTCTCTCCACACAAGCTGTTGTTATTATTATTTTCAAAATTCATGTCCTCCATCTCCTTTGGGAGGCTTTGCAATTTCCAGTGCTTCAGAGGTGGCTTGTAATCACCCCCACCCACTTAGGGAAGCCGAACGTGGTAGCTGAGAAAAGTGGCTTACTACGGTCCTTTGAAGCAGATATTGATGAGGTCAACCCGGATCACTGCCAGTCTGGTTGACCAGTGCTAGACTGGATATTGATGAGGTCAACCCAGACCGCTGCCCGTCTGGTTGACCAGTGCTAGACTGGTTGAGAACGTCGTCTGCACCATCTCCTTGTGAAGGTGTTTGTTTTAACAATGCAGCATCAGAACAGACACTTGACTGAGAAAAAGAACTGTTCACATTTTGACAATCTTTTTTAAGTTCATAAGAATAATTCTTCTCACCAGAGGCATATTTGCCCATCCTCATCTGTATATATAAGTAATTATCTGTTCATTAATTCTCCCACTTAATGAATGCTTGGCTGAATAAGGCAGGAAATATGTAAAAAAGAGATGTGGTGGCTCCGTGCCTGTAGTTCAGTGGTTAGGGCGCTGGCCACATACACTGGGGCTGGTGGGATTGAACCTGGCCTGAGCCTGCTAAACAATGACAACAACAACAAAAATAGCTGGGCGTTGTGGCGGGCACCTGTGGTCCCAGCTATTTGGGAGGCTGAGGCAAGGGAATCACTTAAGCCCAAGAGTTTGAGGTTGCTGTGAGCTGTGACACCACGGTACTCTACTGAGGGTGACATAGTGAGACTCTGTTTAAAAAAAAAAAAAAAAAAAAGAGAGAGAGAGAGAGATGTGGTTTGAGTATATAATCCAGTAGGGGAATAGTAGGGAAATAATTAGAAAACCATGCAAAAAGGTCTAATACACCTAGCTTTATCAGATGCCTTTCAACTTGGACATAATCTCCTGTTTAGGAAAGAATCCATTTTGCTAAGAATGCAGGAAGTTAAGCACCTGCATCTTACATCTGAACAACCCAGAG
Organism: Loris lydekkerianus; assembly: GCA_963574355.1. Taxonomy (NCBI): domain Eukaryota; kingdom Metazoa; phylum Chordata; class Mammalia; order Primates; family Lorisidae; genus Loris; species Loris lydekkerianus. Next base: position 21,300 of record CAUYPK010039444.1, on the reverse strand, counting down.
TTAACTTTTTACCTGCCCTCAGGGAAGATTTTCCTTTTGTCACAAAACATCATATTAGCCTATTTCAAACTGTGATGGCTAATTCTGCAAATATGTAAGTGATGCTAAAAGGTCGAATTTTGAGCTTCCTCATAACTATTAGACACCGGAGGAAAGGGGGAGAGTTAATTTCTCATTCTTTTCCATTTTTTTAAAACATTTATCTTGGATATCGTCTTTCACTCTAGCTAGATCTACAATGGTTCATCTCTGCTTACAGCAGTGACAGAGCCCCTGCCCCAAATGCTCTCTTCTTTATGGACTGTTAAACCAGCAGAAAGCACTAATTAAATGATCATTAGCTTGAGAATGAATGATCATAGTTAGCTTACATGTTGCCTTTTATGTTCAAAGAACTGCGTAAGCACCAACTGATTAATCTGCATGCGAAGGTCCTCCCGGTATGACTCTATAATTAGACAATCTCAGGCAGAAACAAGAGGTTGCCAAGGGAAAGTCAGATGGTTTTGCAGCTTTCTATTTTTTCTTCATCACTCAGGTAAAATAGCCAGACCTGAATCCAATGGCCAGCTCATCATTCTTATTTACAAATAAATTTGTTATGAAAAGACCAAAGTTGTATTACAGATGCAGGGATGAAAATAAAAGCAAATGAATAACCAAAATCATTGGTTTAATCTGAGCCTTTCAGGTTTTTTGTAACACTTTATTCCCTACAAACAGTGAATATAAGTAGGTCTATTTTATGACATGTGGTAGACCTTTTTCTCTTTTCTTCCCCAATTCTTGTTCACAAAAGTTATGGCTTTGTATGTGTGTGTTGGGGGGGGGGGAGGGGAAGAAGGAGAGAATGAATATGTCTTTTGGGGTTTGGTTTTCTGAGTGGTGAATACCTGAGATGAGGCACAAAAATCAAGAGAAGTAAAATCTGCATGGATGGAAATAAAGGAAGCCCTTCCAGCAACACCAATAAACTGAGCAAGTTGAAATTTGCACAGGTGAATCAGAAAGGATACTGTTGGCCGAGTTGCTCAGAAGTGAAATAAAGGGCCCATAATACAGTCTGTCTCAAAACTTTCGTAGTGACCTATATATATATCAAGGGCTCGACAAACAGAATTTCACAAATATTTGTGTGAAGCAAATAATCCGTGTCCATAAGAACCATTGATTGACTGATGGAAAGCTGGAAATCCGTTGAGATATCATAAAGTTGAACGTATCTTTATAAACTCATGCCAAAGTTATACAAAAAACAAAGAGCTGAAGTAGTAACGAAAGATGGTCCTTCCACTCAGCCATCTCACCTATATGTACGTGTCAGTGGGTGTGTGATATTAACAATTGCACACCCTCTGTTAGTCAAATGCCTGTTTGTCAAATTTTCCCTGAAGCATAACCAGTCTTCTCAGCTTTAAGAAATAGAGGGATATAAAATTAAGTGAATTCGATTCAACTTTCTGTTTTTGGTTGGTTTCAAATGAGCTTGTGTTGAATGCTAAAACTTTCCCTAATTCAGCAACTAGCTTGTATATGAAAATTAAATGTCTGTGGGAAAATTTCCACCATTTATCATTATTTTTTTTTGAAAACTGTGGCTCAGCATTGATTTATATCCACTTCACTCCCCAATTCACTTATCACCATGCATTAAAGTGATGATCTGTATTTAAATTAGAATTTGGTAAGTGGGCGTCTTTGGGAGTAATAATTTTCTCGCTCTAAGTATGCAGTTTCCAGCTTGTCAGGACAAACACAGATTTATCATGCCACACAAGCATTCTGATATGAAATTCAAAAAGTTGAGATTGTTAGAAGAGTTCGCAAGCACAGATTGCAGTCAGTTGGACAAAGATAAACACAAAATAATGCTGTTTTATGAAATCAGAGATTAACGGAGTTGGTGGAATTGAGCCTAGACAGCCACGCACGCCAGAGTGGAAAATTATAGACTAAAATGCATCTGATACTGAAGAGAATGACTCTCTCCAAAAGCCCTCACTTTTTATTTAAATCAAGAGGTTTTCTTTTAAAAAAAATAAACTTAGCAAACCCTAGGATTTTAAAAAGAAAAAGAAAATCCTCAAAATAGCATGGCTTTCATCCAGCACTTCTATGATTTACAAATGACCAGATTTAAAACTTTAATCACCTCACACCTACAGATATTTTCATTTGTTTTAACTTGTGAGGCATGTCCACAGAGAAAATGAGGCACACACACACCCCCGCTGCAGAATCAGCTTAAACTCCCAATTGGCCCTATTCTGCTATCAAGAAAGTTAATTTTTCTTTAGGATTTTAGAGTGTACCCAAGTAGCTCTGATACTGATGTAATATTCATCTTCCAGCTATAATCACTGGTTTCTTTTGAAGTGTTCTTAAACTATTGCTTAAGTATATCCATTCATGGATAATTATTTAAGAGATCGAAAAATCCTTTTCCACATGAAACTTTTCTTCCTAAGCCTCCTTATAACCTGAGATCACCACTTCTTGGGTGACAAAATTCCATGGGTCCCACTACTAGCCTGTTTTACAGAAGTGGCTTAAAAGGTGAGTTGTAGCTTTGAAAAGCATTTGGAAAATATGAAGGGGCCAAGAAAATGCCCTTTGAGAGTCAGTAGGGGCTTTTGAAATTATAAATCATAAAAAGTCGCTGCTAGCTAAGAGCTCTTTCTAGCAGGAAGGAGAAAAACAATATGATAGAACTTAAGAGAAGTATTGGGTGGACAGGAAATTCACACAAGCGTAGTAGAGGAGGCAGGAATAGCGGAACGCCACGTGGCTGTCCAGTCCCCAGACTGCCCACATTTCATCCTCTATGCCAGATCCATAACTGCCCCAAGTCCCACAGCATCATCAGAGTCCCACCCTGTGCCCTGAGCAGAGTGCAATGGCATCATAGCTCACCGCAACCTCAGACTTGGGCTATGGGCATCCTGCTTCCTTGGCCTCCGGAAGCCGCTGGGAGTACAGGTGCTTGCCGTGGTGCACAGCTGAGTTTTTCATTTTTTTTTTTTTTTTTTAATGAGTTGGGGGTCTCACTCCCACTCAGGCAAGTCTTGAACTCCTGAGCTCAAGTAATTCTCCCTCCTCAGCCTCCAACAGTGCTGGGATTACAGGTGTGAGCTACTGCGCCCAGCTTTGCTCACTCTTGCTCTACAGTCTGAAACCGCAAACATGTTGAAAGGTAATAGCCCTGCCCTGACTAAAGTAGGTCCCTTCTGTCATCAAGGACATAAGGCCTTATTTTCCTGACAATCATCACTTTAGGGATGAAATTCAGAGCAAAGAATTTTCCCAAACTCTTCAGGTCCATCAATGAGCCCACCTTCCTTGCCCCTGTATCCCCTTTCAAATAGCACTTGTTGCTATAAGAAACACAACAAAAAGTGAGGTCCCAAGTGTCACTGCCGTGCAGCACAAGAGTTGCCCCTGTAGCCATGAAGATGGGAAACAGATGATAAAGTTCAGGCAAGGATTGAGTTACCATTATGCAGCCTCAAACTGCAAACTAATTACAATTCAGGCCTGTTTCTACGAAGCCAAGCAAACAACGATGTCCTTAGCACACAAAATAAAAGGGGCTGAACACTGGGGCTCAGGCTTGCTTTGGATTAGAAAGCTCAGCAGAGATGGGGCGTGCACACTGTGTGAGCTGTTGACTCCTCTCCAGCCCCCGTGTGCACGCATCCCCGCGGCACTCTCCCTGATTAATGGAGGCTCTCGATGCACACTGACACTCGACGCTGGAGCTCCAGAAGCATGCGCAATTTCACCAGGTGTGTCTAGTTTATTTTCTGGTGTGGACAGGACAGTCATTAAAAACAGAGCCAGATTTGGTCTCCTACCTAAACTCAGCACCTCCACCGGCCCACCCCTGGCAGCCTTTGCAGGCCTGCAGAGGCTGTCTTCCTTGTTGGGCATGCAAACCTTTCACTCATCAGAGGCCCAGAGTACTTTGGAAGCCTCGGATGTGTCAGTATCAGTGAACTAATGGAAGCCATGTGTTTGCAGAATGGAAAAAACCTGGCATCTCAAAGATCCAGACATGTCTTGCCATAAACGGTTCTAAAGCAGAGGCTTCTTTTGTTTTTTAGTTCTTTTCTCTTTTGGTAGGTTGTTGGCCACTCTGCTGATTAACAATTGATAATGTTATTCCAAGGGCAAGGGAAGCAACTAAGATTTCCTGATTATATAGTGTAGGTGCGAGGCAATGTATAAATATAATCACGATCACAACTACATCAGCTGCGATGTATGTAGCTCGGAGACCTAAGAGCTTTACCTTGATTGATTGATTTAATCCTGACCCCAAGTTGGGAGGTAGACATTGTCACCCTCTTTTTATGGAAACGAAACCCTTCCAAGGGGGGGTTGGCCGCATCTGGTGGTGGTCAGGAGTGGGAGGGGAGAATCCAACTTTATTTCAAGGAAATACAGGAATCACAATGCTAATTTGATAGCTAACAATGCTGAGATCTAGAGAGCTTGCATAAATTTTCCAAGAACATGTGGCTGGCCATGGACAGCAGAGACATATTAATAAAGCATGTACAAGCCAGTGAATTCTGCTGTGCTCTCCCCAAGGGAGAGTTGCTAAGGTGAGAAGGACTTGATTTCCCAGGAGGTAGACGAGGTGAGAGACACGGTTAACGCACCAGGTAATGGCATAAACATAAAAAATAATTTTTTGAAAGAATGTAGTTATTATGGAAATGCCAAATAATCAGAGTAGTCACCAAGGAAATACTGTACTTAGAAATCTTGGACTTCTTTTTCGCTGTTATGTATATATGTATATATATATATATATATATTTTAGACAGAGTCTCATCATGTCCCTCAAAAGAGTGCCGTGGCCTCACAGCTCACAGCAACCTTAAACTACTGAGCCAATTCTCTTGCCTCAGCCTCCCAAGTAGCTGGGACTATAGGCGCCCTCCACAATACCTGGCTATTTTGTGTTGCAGTTGTCATTGTTGTTTAGCTGGCCCTGGTGGGGTTTGAACCTGCCAGCCGTGGTGTATGTGGCTGGTGCCCTAACCACTGTGCTACGGGCGCCAAGGGGATGGTGGGGTTGGGTCAGATGGTTCTGTTCCATTTTGTCCTCACTAGGACCATCTGGACCCGTGGAACATCTCTGGTCTCAGTGGCAAGAGGAAGGCAGCAGGGGAAATTGCATTGGTTCCTAAAGTCTTCTGCCTAGAAGCATCTCATTTCTTGCACATTCATGATACATCAGTAAAAGCAAAGGTCACAGCAGGCCTGGCTTTAAGGGGGCAGGGACTGGCCATGGGCATGGGAGGAGAAATGCCAGAGTGCTGGGGGACAGACTCGCCACCCCCATGCCGCAGATAGGCAGGCACTCAGGCGAGGAGGACAGTATCCTTTCAGTGCTTAGGGCCCTTGGATATCTCAATCCCAGAAGGAGAGGAGGAGAGGCTGGTTTTCTTCCCCCCTGGATTTGGATAAATTCAAGTAGTGATTCCACAATCTTTTCTCCGTTCCCTGCAGATCCTGTGATCGCTCCTTCTCCCCTTTGGTGTCCCACCTCAATCCAGCTAGCAAGGATGTGTTTTCTCACAATAGAAATTGGGGTGAGGGCCTTTTTCGCCCATAGACTCGGGGCTGCTTTCTTGGGGGGTTTGTGAGCGGCCTTACACCTGAATTGTCTTCATTTCAGAGTGGAGGAAGGGGCCTCCATGCTGTTGGCATAAGTGCAGCTCCAGCAAGGAGCTGAGCCTTTGGGAAGGTGGGGTGGGGATTGCCCTGGATGGTAGCTTTCTCTTCCTCCACTCTACCCTGCTCTTGCCGACATCCGCTCAGCACCTGAATCTTGGGGAGCAGGCCGACAGGTCAGCCACCTTGGTGCTCAGGGGTTCTAAAGCCTCCCATCAAGAGACCGAGAGAAACTTGGGAGTCATCGGCATGTTATGTCCTCCCCCCTGGCCTGTAGGACAGCCTCCTTTCTTTCAAATGCTTGGTATAAATCACCCCACCTTCCCAAGGAGTAGTCCATGGTCCGGCTGGGTACAGGGAACCCCCAGAGCAGGCTGACCCCAGGCTCCCAGGCCCCCTCCCATGGCCCCATGGCTTTTACCGGTTACATCCCTTTTGGAGATGAAAGGCTGGATCCATTCTGATGATGCCGGGCCTTTTAATCAAAGTCACCTGAAGCCCTCACTTCTTTACCGCCCTCATCCTGAGGCCTGGTTTAGCCCCAACGTAGCTCCCACAGGAGTAACTGACATTTCTTCAAAAATTGGCTGCAAACTGAGCCGTTTTCAAAAGTAAGGGATGATTAAAAAAAAAAAAAAAGATTTTTTTTTTTTAAAGTACTTCCTTCTTTTTCTTTTGTGGTTTATTATTATCTTCTAAATTTCTCTCTCTCGTTCTCTCTGTCTCTCTTTCTTTCTATTGAAACTAGAAGTATTTCACCCCGGCTTGCCAAATGATTTTTATCTCAGTAGAAAAAGAACTTGCTATTTCCTGAAAATCTACCACTTGCCTGCCCCACCCCACCCCTCGCCTTTCAAAATACATTTTGTGCTGGGAATCAAAGTCAGGTAACTTGATAAGGAGTTAATGAACACAAATGAATTCTGTCTGCATTTAAAAGAGGGACCGCCTGGCCTCACAGAGTTATCTTATGTGCTTCCCTGGACATGACACTTTTTTCCATATAACGCTGCTGGAAAATCTAGGTATTTGGAGGAAATAAATAAGGACATACCGTTCCCACTTGAGTAAGGTGATTATGTATGTGTAAATTATTCAGATAATTTTTTTGGGGGGGTGGGCAGGAGAAGTTTTATCCCAACACATCTGGCTAATTGCATGTAAGTTGTCATTTTGACCCTCTGTGATGTGGACCATTTGCATTAAATCCTTGAATAGGGAATGGGGATTTTAAATAGCGTTGGTAGGACAGCTGCAAAAACAGTATTTTAATCATCCTAGGTCTCCCTTTCTGGAACACACTTACACAGAAGCGGCAGAGGCCCTGACCTTCACTTTCTCCTCTTCTTTCTAAGTTCTTACGTTTCCAAGGATGGAACATGTGCACCCCAGGCCCTTCTTTCCAGACTTGGAGGAAGACATCCATCCCAGTTTGAGGAAATATGCATTTCTTCAAGACTGACAATGTTCTATGCTCTTGTAGAACCACTGAATGATGTTGCCCTAAAAAGGAGAGAGAAAGGAACATGGGGAACCCTAAGCCACACTCGTGTACCCAGGTGCGTCAACTCACACAGCTACATGTCTTTGTTACTTGAAGAATCAGTAACTGGAGATAACTGATGTGTGGTGTACGGTGGGAGTGAGGGCTGAAGGTCTAGGACTGCCAGTGTTGTTGCTGGAGGGCCTGTTTTTCATCTTGGCTTTCCAAGAATATCACATCATAATGGCAAGTGGAACAGAGGTTAATAAAGGGATGTCATCCAAGGGGGTGTGTGTGGCTTCCTCTGGCCATAAATAACCGAATAAATATCAAGACTTGCTTTTCTCTTTTTTCTTCTTATCTAGTTCATCATTAGCCGCTCTTTTTGACTGATAGGGAGGGGTGACTTCAGAAGAATGGGAGGGTGGAGGAGAAGGTTGGAGACATGTCAGATGTCACTCCACCTCTCTGTCCAAGTACATTTTCTCTCTTCCCTCTGTCTCCCTCACTGGACATTTCATTTATCAGTGGTGGGGCTCAAGTCTCTCTTCACCTATTCCCCAAATTCCCTACTTTACTCCAGCCTGATATTTACAGAATTACACTTTCTCCCAAGAAGGGAGAGAATCTCCCCTTTTGCCAGAGGCAACATATTAGAGTATGATTTTGTTGATGACCACATTAAGGTTCAAGGAAATTAAATGACTTTTTTTCAGGGTACATAAAAAATACTATCAGAATCAAGGCCAGATCTTGGGTCTTCTTTATTCCTGATATGTTCCTGTAAGAGTTAATCATGTTTTATTGTATGGTATTTGCATATACAGAGAGCACAGGTTGAACGCGGTGCTCACACCTATAGTCCTATCACTCTGGGAGGCAGAGGCAGGTGAATTGCTTGAGCTCACAAATTTGAGACCAGCCTGAGCAAGAGTGAGGTCTCATCTCTATTAAAAATACAGTAGTTCTTATTAGGAGGTTGACACACTTTTAGAAAAATTCATCAGAAAACAACCAGAGTGAATATCAGCAAAAGGACTCGTTATCAGAGTATAGTAGAATCTCTGAGAACTGATGGCCAGAGTATAACTGCTCTCAAGAAGTGATGAAAACATTGTATGGAGTGGAAACGCCCTTCTGTCTGTGCATTTGGGCTTTTGTGCACCTTCTCCTCCTGCTCCGCCATCAATCCAGGCTCCCCACATTCATATACACTCCTTGGAACACAGTCTTGAGACAAATACACAGTGTTACTCAAGAAAGGAAGCAAACTTAACATTCTAAGGCTCTATATTAAACCTACTATTAAAATTTCAACAGTTAAACCAAAAGGCATGCTGTCTTCTTATGGATTATACTCCTCAACAAAGGTGAATGGCTTAGATTTTCTTCAATGTTGCCTTCTTGGTGAGCCTTTATTCCTTACAAATGAGCAGGTCACAATGATTGACTTCAATTACGTCTATCTATTTGGTGTTATTAACATCTGGGGAATGGATTTATAGTTGTGTTTGTGTAGAACTCCTTGAAGGATTTAGCTTAAGCTTGGCTAGAGGGTTAAGGGCTTTTATAGGCCAATATGCAATTCTCAGGCCAAGTGAATCTCTCACATCCGTTGTATTTTGGTGATGCTTGCCAGATCTTTTTGCTGCTTTATAGACTTTAGTTTAAAAAGTGGAGACAGTGAATTCTACCTCTTTACACTCTTGGCTGAGATGTTGCTTAAACGATTCCACCATTTTTAGGTTCCCTCCATGTGCTCAGTAACTGTCCAGCAGAAACTGCCTGAGTCTTCCTCTAGCTCTGGATGTTTTGATGAGGTGATTTGGAACAGGGGTGGGTCTGTGGTCTCGTCCTGCAACCCAGCAGGCTGCAATGGTTATTTGCCTGGGGATTCTGGGTTTTGAGGTGTTTGGCTCTTTGTTGAGAATGACAGAAAGGAGGAAACTCAGAGACCAAAGAGAACGTGCTTGGCAATGCCAATGGAAGGCAGGTGGGTAGGGGGCAGGACGGACTCCAACATCCTCCCAATAAGGCTCCCTCCAAGGAACTGGCCACTTGCTGTCTTGAGTTCCAGGATTCCATTTTCAACATGTGGGCTGAGCCATTCCATTCTTCTCCCTGGGCCCTTCAATTTGCTTTCCAGGATTACATATTTGATTTTATTTGCTGAGGCAGACTCAAGCTTGTTGGTACCAAGGTAGACAAGTGGCCGTGAGACTTTAGGAAAAGTGCAATGGAGAATTCTTTTTCTTTTTAATATGGACTCTCACTCTGTTGCCCAGGCTAGACTGCCATGGTGTTAGCCTAGCGCACAGCAATCTCAAACTCCTGGATTCAAGTGATCCTCCTGTCTCAGCCTCCTGAGTATCTGGGACTACAGGTGCCCACTACAATGCCAGGCTAATTTTTCTATTTTTTTTTTTTTTAGTAGAGATGGCGTCTCACTCTTGCTTAGACTGTTCTTAAACTCCTGAGCTCAAGTGACCCTCTAGCCTCAGCCTTCTAGAGCGCTAGGTTTACAGGTGTGTGCAACTGCTTCCAGCCAGTAGAGAATTATTGAAGCATCAATCTAGGTAATCTAAACCCAAACCCTCCTTGCCCTAAGTATCAGGGTATCTTTGGTTATAGCTCTGAGTTATCAATGTATCAGACAGCCAACATTACCTATAGATAATGTGACCTGGGATATAAAGTATCCAGGTAAATGCCTGTATTCTTTTTACGTATAATAACACAAAATACTTTTTTGTGGCCTATTTATTCAATTCATAATCTTTGAATTGAAGCCAGTTTCCATAATAAGTAAGGATATGGGAAGATGAGTAAAAGAATTAGATAACTTGAACTCAAGTTTCTGACCAGCTACTAACCGACATCAGGGCCTTAGCAAAGCTGTCCAACTTCACTGAGGGGCAGAGATGTTTAGAGGGAATTGAACAGGTTAGGAGATTCAAATATGCAGGAAAATTAGTAGGACATGCCACTGATTTCTAAGTTACACTCATGTGATTCTTTTTCTTTTCTTTTCTTTTCTTTTCTTTTCTTTTCTTTCTTTCTTTCTTTCTTTCTTTTTTTTTTTTGTTTGTTTGCACTAACCTTTTATTATAAAAGAGTTAGCTACACTCTGACCGTGACATTGAAGGCATCATGGTAAAGAGCTTTCATTTCTTAGAAGCAATTGTATATACGGGCAGCCTAGAGATGGGCTTTAATGTCACACTATCAAAGCCATCTATTTTTCCTCCCACACTCAGTCCCTTCCAGGCTATTCTGGGGGTTCCTTTGAGATTTATTTATTAGGATTAATAGAGGATTTTTCTCAGGAGTCTTTAGTTGTTGCCTATATTCATTTTCTCTTGCTGCCTTAACAAATTAGTCTAACCTAGTGGTTTAAAAACAACATAATTTATTATCTCATCATTTCTGTAAGTAAAAAGTCCAACATAGGTCTCACCAGGCTAGAATCAAGGTGTCAGAAAAGCTGTGTTTCTTGCCAAAGGCTCTGGGGAAGAATCAGTTTTCAAGTTCTCCTCGGTTGTTGTTAAATTCAGTTCCTTGTGGTTATAGGACAGAGGCTCCTGTCTCCTTGCTGGCTGTCAGCAGGGTCACCTGCATTACTTGGCTCATGGCTCCCTTCCTCCTTCCGCTAAGCTACAAAGTCAAGTCCAAATTCATGTTTGGCCTCAGCCGTGGATTCCTCTCTGTGCTTCACTTTAGCCTTTCCCTTTCTTTAAGGGCTCATGTGATTACGTTGGCCCAACTGGGTAATCCAGCTACTCTTCCTGCTTTAAGATCAGTGGATTAGTAACCTTAATTACACTTGCAAAGTCCTCTCACAGCAGTACCTAGGTTAACATTTGACTGAATCCCCGAGGGATGGGACTCTGGGGGGCTTGGAGAAGTACCTTCTCAATTCTTTGGACTGCCTCATCATACAAGGTGATGTATTAAGCAATTATCTATCACTAACACCTTTGTAGAATTAGCCTAATGGGTGTATTTCCACTATCCCTGTCAGCTAAAGGGAGTAGGATGATTAAAGAAAAACACTATTAATATATAGAAAATTACATGGACAACCACCTCAGTGTTTGAGGTCTAGATGAGTGGTGGTACGGAAGGAGAAAGACCCATACTGGAGAAAAACCAAGACTGTAAGAGATGTGTTCCCAATGGGGGAGAAATCATTTATTTAATATTGCTCTGGTATGTTTGAGGTTGAGTAGTATCTCCTGATTTATAAATAACACAACACCGTAGAATTACGGGTTGCTCTTATTTGAAGGACAGTTATGAAAAGAAATTTTTAAAAATTTGCATATTTTCATGAATAGTTGAGAAAATACCTGGAAAGATTTGCATGACCTGGGGATAGCAGAAATCCTTCCTTTCTCTTCTTCCTCCTCTTTAGTTTTGAAAATTGAATCCAGTTGCAAAATTGAGCCAGTTGCCTGGCTACATGAAATGCACTCTTGTGGTACTATGGAGGTAGTTCTACAGATACTAATGTTTCTATATATTATATGCTATTTCAAAACATCTCTAGGGAAGAAATATCTATTGCATGCTTCAGTGACATAACACATATACTATATATGTTTTTCTAGGTCTACATGTAGAAATTGATATAGTATATGCTATGTTATCACATTGACATAAATCCAAGATTTTGCATTCTTGAATAAAAACAACTACCGTGTTGCATAGGTATTGCAAAAGAAATTGCAGTATTGCAGGTTTTATTGTTACCCAGATTCCATTATTACACAATTCTTTTTCTTTTATAAACCCACCTTGGAATGGATGTAGGTCTCATCCAAATACCCAAAAGGAATCGTTTCCCAATTGTAAGTCCTTTTCAGGGCAATGGGAAATGTAATCCTTTTACATGTTCATTTTGTGGTCATCAAGGTTTCCTGTCCACGGTCTTTCTGGGAATTCCCTTTGGGTTCAGTTTGGCCCGTGTTTGCAGGAGGGACTGGAAGACAGCCTTGCTTTTGATAAAGGCATACCATTTCATCAGGTCTTACACACTCACAGAGTCCGACCCACCCTCGGTACCTGGGGTTTTTCAAATCATACATCAGTCTGCGTCAAGTTGACTATTGTCTGGTGTTCAGGCTCTTGACTGGAAGTAACAGGGCTGGGAGAGAAAAGAAATCATATCCTGTCAATAAGCGCTGAAAATATTTAGTGTGGCAAGCTCTGTGTTTTCTTTCTTATGAAAAGCTGATTAATATTCAGTGGTTGAAGGTTAATACCCCATTCATTTTATTCACTTTACATCCTGCACACAGCAGTGACTGTTCCAATTTCAACTCCTAATTCATACAAATCTGGTTCCAATCAGGAGATTAGTAACTTACTGCCTAAGCAGAAACAAATCACACAATTGCTAAGCTTATCTTTCTATCCATGCACAGACACGTACATGTGCTTGAAACGGACTCATTCATGGATAGGTGCAGAGGTATACAGGCCAGCAAAGCTTCGTCAAGGTGCCTATACTGAGGAAATTTCATTTGCTCACACAAGCACCTGATAGCCACAGATAGACGGGACCGACAGCAAGAAAGCATTGTTTGAACATATTCCTATGTGTAGAGGTCTTGAACCCTATTCAATAAATGTGTCTCTGCTAAGTTTTCTATATCACAAATATTCCTATAACAAATCATATTTTAAATACATTAGGGTGAGGCATTAAAAGACTCCCCTCCATGCTTTGTTCTCTTACAGAATATGATATTATTTTGTAAGTTAACCACAACAACTCAATCTGTTTGCAGATTCATTTTTACATTACAGGGGTTTCCTCAAAATTAGACACTTTTTTTTTTTTTTTTTAGGAGGTGAAAGTGCAGCAGGATGAACTTGAGAATAATGATAATGATAGTTTTTCTAATTATTTAAGTAAAGTTTTGAGACAAATCACCAAAGAAGGGAGGAGACTCACATTTCCTGAAGATCTTTTGAAATTGTATCTCATTTATCTGAAAAGGATTAAGATCAGACTTGCAGAGGTCTGTTCTGAGGCTCTTCCTGTTTAGTGAGTCTGTGACTTAGGGGTATCCAGTGATAGTCACTCTGTAGGAAAGATGAGGTTAGCTGGGAATCTGCACTCAGGGTAGGAGGGAAGGTATTTTAAGAAGTTTGTGTTTTCAGAGGCTGGCACATCATCACAATGATTGTTCATCAGATAGTAGGAATAAGTTTGTGTTCCTTTTATTGTATTTTTTATTGCATTTATTTGTGCTCAACATGTAAGTTGTGCTCTAAAAAGTTGATACAACGGGACTAAGAAGACATCTTAGTGTTTCATCTCACCAGTGCTAGGGGGACTTGATTTTGATTTTGATCAAAAGGATGTTTCCCAAAGTCTTGGAGAGATAGGAATGAATGGAATGCTCTTCTAGGGAAGGCCTAAAACCCATCTATCACCCCAAGACCTCTGGGGTTTCATCTTTCTTTCCTTTCCTCTTGACTCTTACATTACAGAAAAAGGCAAAGTACAAGATTTGAACCTTACGCATACACACATGCACACACACACACATACACACACCACCACGTGTGGTCACCACCACCTGTCTTATAATCGTGTCTCTTCTGCTCACTGGCTAAATGGCCTTAGGTTCTCTGAGCTTTCTCTGCATTGAAGACGGAATGATGCAAGGTAGAAAGATGAAGATTGCGTATCACAGCCCTCGATGGTGGCATTCATGGCAGGTTTGTTCTGAGTACGTTGTGATTTATATTTGTGAAAATATTTGGAAATCTATCCTCTGCTAAACCAATTATGCATTGTTATGATTTCTTAGCACAGATGTATTTCAAATGGCCCTGGTGTTTTTCATCTGCCTCTGTCTACCTACTCCCCGAGCGACCTCCAGCCCCAGCCAACTACCTGCTGTGTTCTCTTTGAATTAGGGGAAGCACAACAGCCTTCCCTTTTCAGGTAAGTCTTCAAAATTTTCCAGCTTGCTGCCAAAGGCAGGAAACAGAGAAGTTTCTATCAGCAAGAATTGCCCGTCTAATAAACTTCATAGTATCCCTGTCAAAAAGTGCTTGAGAATGCAGAGGCCAAGCTCTCAGATCAGTTCCCCGAAAGTGACATCTCACTGGGGGATGCTAATTCACTCCAACCTGGGGAAGTCCTTGGGATCTTTCCTGGTACTTTCCCTCTCATTTTGTGACCTGCCTCATCTTCTTCTTCTTTTCTAAACTGTGGTGAAATACACACTCCGTACGTTTGCCATCTTAACCATAAGTGAAGAATTCAGTGGCATGAGCGTATTTACATTGTGTATTTACATTACCACGATCCATTTCCAGAACCCTTTTCATCTTGCAAAACTGAAACACACAGATTCTGATTCATTCTTTTGGCCCCTGGAAACCGTCTTTTTTACTGTTTATCTCTATGAATTTGGCTACTCTAAGGAATCTGATAGAAGTAGAATCACACACCTCTCTTCTGTGACTGGTGTATTTCATTTGGCTCCACGTTCTCAATGTTCATCCAGGCCTTAGGGTGCCTTTTCTGGTTTTTATGTGAGGAGGGAGTGTAGCTATGTCCTCTCAGAGGCATGGGGAGGGTTTAAAAGAACCAGCATCTTTAAGAGTTAGTGTGAAGTCACAGATACTGACAGACTCAAGGTGTGATAGCAACGCCAGCCTTGCTTGTAATTGGTGATGATAAACTGCCGTCAGCAGCTCGAGGCTTTCTCAGGGTTCTGAAAAGAATTCTAGGAGACAAGGACTCCCAGAAGAAATGCACCATCACCCTCAGCTCTTCCGTGGAGGACACATGGAGGTGTGTGTGGTGAAGCCCAGGGTTCTTGCTGCAGAGGAAGGCTGACCATTACAACACTCGCCCTCTGCTTCATAGATGCCATCCAAAGGGATTCTTTGGCTTGTGGAAACACTTATTTTTTCTTCCTGCCTTTGGGTGACTGTACAAACTTTAAAAAAAAAAAAAAAAAAGAAAAGAAAATGAAAAAAAAGCCCTAGGTCCAGCACAACTCCACGCAGGGTGTCTGGCCAAAATGCAAAGTTTGACCACAGCACACAAGCAGACAGTGTTTTTCTAGTGCGGGAACAGAGTGAGGCGCCTTTCAGCACCTTTTCCGGCACTTCTTTAAAAAATGATTTAAATTGGAGGGAATAGCTCCGAAGGCTGAACACCTGACTCTCAGACAAGACTCCGTGAATCAGATACTTAACAACATGGCTCCTCTCGGGCCACTTCACTCCGTGTCCTGGTGTCCGTGGGGGTTGTTTTTGTTTTTTGGGATTTTCCAAGCCCCTCCCCCCCAAAAAAAATTTGTTTTGCAGACCACTTGCTTGTTAGAGTGTCCTGGGCAACTCTTTTCTATTTGTGGCAGGGAGAGCTGGCCCAGAGAAGCCTGGAGAGCTGAGGCCCTCTGAGTCTCCTCTCTCTCTCTCTGAGTCAAAACTGCAGAGGAAACGGGGACACTGCTTCTTACAGAAAGGACTTGTTCCTCCTCAACTCAATCTCTTGCAGAGTATTTCAGCTGCATAACCCAATATTGTTCTTAACACCACACATCCAGCATTGCCACAACTGCTTTGAATCAAAATAACAACAACAAAAAATGAATGTGTGGGAAGGAAAACACCCATCTGAGAGTGGAGACGACAATTCTGGGTATTGAGCTGGAGCAGACCATTAACTCTGGTGTCATTGATTCGACCTCACTGCAGGGGTGCATGTGGCAGGAGGGCTCACAGTCTGCCTGGCAGTTATTACGAGCACAGGCAGAGTGGACCAGTGCTGCCCAGCTTTGACGAGGACCATGTATTAGTGTCGCATCTGTCTTTCTGACGAGTTGCTGTCTGATCATCATCCTGCGGGCATTCAGGGCCATAGGCAGAGAGAGCGGTAGGGCCGTTCCCTCTGTGGCTACAACGTATGCAAACAATTTAATCTTCCAGTCCAATCCTTAATGTAAATGTTTAATATAAACCTGATGTTAACATGATGTACACGAATTTACTGGCAGGCAAAGCTGGGATTTACATTCTGCTGAAAGTCAGATGTTCTTTGTAGCAGGGGTTGGGAAAACCTTCAAAGATGGCAAGGTTTGCGTTTTCAATGGCAGGTGCACCAGGTCCTAGGCCGCCCGATGCCAACCCAGTGATTAGCAGTTACAATTTGGGTAGTCTCTAGAGAGCACATGGGAAACATCCCAGCTGAACTGTGATAGAAGCTGCCCTTGGATGATTATTGGCTCATCCTATACCCAAATCCAGTCATATATTTGCAGATTGCTCCATGAATGACAAATTGAGACTCTAGACCAGCAGCTAGACAATGAGGGTCTAGGGGCCAAACTGGGCCTGCAGCCTGTTTCTATGTGGCCACAAGCTAAGAATGGCTTATACATTTTTTAGTGATAGGAGGAAAAAGAGAATATTTATGGCTTGTATAAATTATGTGAAATTAAAATTTTGGTCTCCATAAATAAAGTTTTATTGGAACACTGCCATACTCATTTATTCATATATTGTCTCTGGCTGCTTTTGTACCATGATGGGAGAGCTGTGGCAGTGACTTCAGGGCCCACGAAGACATAATAATTACTATTTGGTTCTTTATAGAAAAAGTTGGCTGGCCTCTGCTCTAGACAGTCCATGTATAATGATGCTATTGGCGATGATGCTTATGACAACAGTGGCTAGCAATTATCATGATTATTATTATTATTATTTTGAGACAAAGCCTCACTATATTGCCTCAGTAGAGTGCTGTTGCATCACAGCTCACAGCAACCTCCAACTCTTATACTTAAGTGATTCTCTTGCCTCAGCCTCCCAAGCAGCTGGGACTACAGGTGCCCGCCACAATGCCTGGCTATTCTTTTTGTTGTTGTAGTTGTCATTGTTGTTTGGCAGGCCTGGGCTAGGTTCGAACCTGTCAGCTTTGGTGTATGTGCCTGGCACCCTCAGCTGCTGAGCTACAGGTGCTGAGCTGGCTAGCAATTATTAATTGCTTTCTTATATTATGTATGCGTGTATTGACATGATCTACAGTATACTAAGGTTCACTTTTCAAAATATTGTATTTGTGAAGCCTTTATTGTTCCTACCTTTGTCTGCTTCTCTAGATTTAGGCTTTTCTACCTGTGAGTGGTTATTTGGAACAGAACTTTTACAACTCCTTGAAATTTTACCATATTCTAAGATTTTGGATGGTTTATAAAGTAGGTTAATATTTCATGAGATTAGCTGAATTACCAGGGAAGCTGAAAAGATGCCTGAGCTTAGTACAGCGGAGTCTGGGGATGGACCCCAGAACTTTTGTTTGTTTTTGTTTTGTCCTTAAGTTTCTTCCACCAGTGAAACCAAAGAGTCGGCCAAATTTGAGAACTGTACCAGGTAATGTTTCTGCTGACGACAGGCCGCATGTAAGATAAGATTGTGGTCCTGAAAGGTTATAATGGGGCTGAAAAGTCACTATTGCTGAGTGACATCGTAGCTATGGTAACATCGTGGTGTAGAGCATTACTTATACATGGTGATGCTGGGGTGAAGAGACCCTCTGGGCAGCCAGTCGTATAAAAGTCTGGTGCTACAAATATGTAGTAGTTTATGTATTTATGCTGTATTATCATTTTGATCACTATTTTACAGTGTACTCATTCCTTCTACTTATTTAAAAAAAAAAAAAAAGAAAGAAAGAAAAACAAAAGAAGTTAGCTCTAAAACAGTGTCCGGCAGGTCCTTCAGAAGATATTCCAGAAAATGACATGGTTATCATAGGAGCTGACGCTCCATGTGGCGTATTGCCCCTGAAGCCCTTCCAGTGGGACAAAATACAGAGATGGAAGATGGGGATATTGCTGATCCCGACCCTGTGTGGGGTGTAGGCCTAGCCTGTGTGTGTTTGTGTCTTAGTTTTTTTTTTTTTTTAGAGACAGAGTCTCACTTTATTGCCCTCGGTAGACTGCTGTGGTGTCACAGCTCACAGCAACCTCCAGCTCTTGGGTTTAGGCGATTCTCTTGCCTCAGCCTCCCAAGTAGCTGGGACTACAGGCACTCGCCATAACACCCAGCTGGCTATTTTTTGGTTGCAGTTTGGCCGGGGCGAGGTTTGAAACCCAACACCCTTGGTATATGGGGCTGGTGCCCTACTCACTGAGCCACAGGCACCACCCGATATGTCTTAGTTTATAACAAAAAGTAATTAAAAAGCATGCTTGGTGCCCATAGCTCAGTGAGTAGGGCACCAGCCCCATACACCAAAGTTGACGGGTTTGAACCCGGCCCCAGCCTGCCAAACAACAATGACAGCGGCAACGGAAAAACAGCTGGACTTTGTAGCAGGCGCCTATAATCCCAGCCACTAGGGAGGCTGAGGCAAGAGAATCACTTAAGCCCAAGAGTTTGAGGTTGCTGTGAGCTATGGTGCCAAACCCTCTACAGAGGGCGATATAGTGAGACTTTGTCTCAAAAAACATGTTTTATAAAAAAACCATATGCAAATAAAAAGTTTTTCAAAATAGAAAAAAGCTCACAGAATAAAGACATCAAGAACAATGTGTTGGTGTTTTCAGCTGCATGTTACTACAGACACTCAAAAAGTTAAAAAGTTTGCAAAGTATAAAACTACAATAAGCTAAACTTAATTAGTGAAAAATGAAAGGATTTTTAACATACATTTGATGTAGTCTCAGTGTAAGTGTTTAAAACTCACGAGAGGGTACAGCAATGGCCTTGGCCTTCACAGTCACTCGCCCAGATCAATTTCCAGTCCTTCGAGCCCCATTCACGCTTATCCTATACAGGTGTACCATTTTATCTTTTATACCGTATTCTTACTGTACTTTTTCCATGTTTAGATGTGTAAATACTTACCGTTGTGTTAGAATTGCTTGGAGGATGTAGTACAGTAACGTGATGTATGGGTTTGTATCCTAGGAAGATGTCGCAGAACATATCGTGTCACGGACTGAAATAGGACTGTGATTACTTTATGCTTCAGAGGGATACAGCCTGTACTGTAGATAGCACCTGACTTGGAACTCTTTCCGGGAACAGCCGATTTCTCTGCATACATGTGTTATTTTATCTCTAATTTCTCGACCACCAAAATTCTGCTACTCCTTATCAAAATAGCAAGACAGGACTTAGTATACAGAAGGTGCCAAACCTACTTACTTGACTGACTACATTGCATAGTTCCTGATAACAGGTATTGACACCCTTCCCCTTCTTGTGAAAACATTTTCCTATGAAAATTAAATTGCACCCATAGGACACTGGATTCTTGCATAAAAATACGAGTGCGTTCTGAGACTGGCCCAGGTTACGATTCTTTTGTTCCCAGCCACATTTTCACAAAAGGGCCAGATTGACTTTAATTGAGACTGAAAATTCCTACCTGGCCTTAACGTAACCTCCTAGGAAGGTGAAGAGAAATTATCAGCAGATTTAATATCTGCATTTTTATGATGGGAACCTAATATTTTCCTCCAAGCTTTTAGGATTAATTTCCCTGGTTTATAGGCGGTATGGAAATGTCCCAAGGTCTCTCTGGCCCCTCTGGGTGAAATAATTAGCTGCACATGCTATCCAACACTCTTCTGTACCCTGGCCCCTCATTAGTTTCAAATCTCAGTTTAATTTCCAGGAGAAATAGTTCGGGGTTTCCTGAGACTTAGCAATTGAGTCTGACCGACGGCGGGGTGTTTTGTATCCAGACGCCCGGCCGTATCCCTGCTCCCCTGCCCACCTCTCGCCACCCCTTCCCCCACTCCCATCTCCGTAAGATGCAATTTTGCTGCCTCTGTGTTTGGAAATGGGACAGGCCAGAAATTGTTTCCTGGAGAACCAAACGCTTCCATTTGTTCTCTTCCTAAGGGCTCCTGAGTTTGATTTAGTACCAGTAGCTTTCTGGAAGAGGTTTTCTTGTCTATCTGTGATAAATTCAAGCATCTGAGCTGTTGACTCAGAAAAATGGTGCTGATTTATGCCATTTATTCATTTGATGATAACTACATGTTAAATATCAGGGTCCCCCTACTGCAAGATATTGGAGGGTCCTATCTCTTAAAACCTGAAGGCCACAGTTAGTTCTTTTTTGGTTTCAACCTCCTCTTGTGTGCTGTGGGCTTGACCAGCCTATTAGATCTCAGGGAAGTCTGAGTCCCATTTTCAACACCAAGTCATGTAAACAGTAGATCTTAAGATGAGACTGTTTGAACATAACACTCTTAACTGTGATAAAGTACCTTTTTTATTTTATTTATTTATTTTTGGAGGCAGAGTCTCACTGTGTCACTCTCAGTAGAGTGCTATGATGTCACAGCTCACAGCAACCTCAAATTCCTGGGCTTAAGTGATTCTCTTGCCTCAGCCTCCTGAGTAGCTGGGACGACAGGCACCGGCCACAACGCCCACTAGCTATTTTTAGAGACGAGGTCTTGCTCTGGCTCAGGCTGGTCTCAAATCTGTGAGCTCAGGCAATCCACTATTTTAATGACTATTTTGGTGAGTTCAGATATTATTCTCTGGGGAAATATCATCTGATGGGAAGGCACATGCTACATATTCTAATCCTCTGAGCAAAAGTTCCCTAGGTCTTCCCTGGAGGGTTTCTTCTCTGAGATGTCAGATCAGTTTAAGTTTTAATCCATGGTCTTGGACAAAGTTATTAATTTCCCTGATAGTTATTTTCTCATCTGTACAATGGAAGTAACCCTACTCAAATGAGGAGGAAATGGGAACCTCTTAAAGTGCGAGCGGGGTGCACAAAATACATTTCTGCTCTTCTCTACCCCTAACTCCCTCCATCCCATGTTTTCATTCCAGAAAACCAAATACTGGTCAGATGGATCAGCTAATGTGGAGGCTGAGAGGACACAGGAGGGGGGACGCAGGGTTGCGTGGCTCCCGCAGTTCCTGGTCAGGGAATGTGGAGCCCCAGTGGGTGTGGGTCATGGGTCGGGGGTCGCTGCACAGCTCTTATGGAGGCCTGGGCGGTGCCTAGCCCAGGAGTTTGAGGTTGCTATGAGCTGTGACGTCAGGGCACTCTACCCAAGGCAACAGCCCAAGGCTCCAGTGTTCCAAAACTGTCTCACTCTGCCCCTTAGGATTAGGGCTGT
>CAUYPK010039443.1:0-14371 GCA_963574355.1 Loris lydekkerianus | reverse complement strand
TATCCCAGAGCTCTCTGAGAGAATGATCCATTTTTGCTCTTTGTTTCTCTTCCTCTTTGAGAGTTTGGGAGCATTCAAAAGCTTTGTCTTCAATGTCAGAAATCCTTTCTTCTGCTTGCTCCACTCTGTTACTGAGGGATTTTACTGTATTTTTCAGAACTTTGAGGACTACAAATTCTTGTTTCAATGTGTCAAAATCTTTGGTGGTTTTCCCCAAATGGATTAATAAATTGTGGTATATGTACACCATGGAATATTATGCAGCGTTAAAGAAAGATGGAGACTTTACCTCTTTCATGTTTACATTGATGGAGCTGGAACATATTCTTCTTAGTAAAGTATCTAAAGAATGGAAGAAAAGGTATTTAATGTACTCAGCCCTACTATGAAACTAATTTATGGCTTTCATATGAAAGTTATAAGCCAGTTATAACCTAAGAATATGGGGAAGGGGGAGAAAGAGGGGAGGGAGGGGGGAGAATGGGCAGAGGGAGGGTAGTTGGTGGGATTACACCTGTGGTGCATCTTACAAGTGTACATGTGAAACTTAGTAAATGTACAATATAAATGTCTGAACACAATAACTAAGAAAATGCCAGGAAGGCTATGTTAACCAGTGTGATGAAAATGTGTCAAACTATCTATAAAACCATTGTATGGTGTCCCATGATCACATTAATATACACAGATATGATATAATAATATTAATAATAATAATAACAATAATAGGAATTTCTCCTTGAATTTCTAATTCCAACTTTTGAATTGATCCTTGAATTTCTAATTCCAAATATTTCTCCATTCTATTAATCTTGTTTGCAATCCAAATTTTGAATTCGATTTCTGAAATCTCGGTTATCTGTTTATGAATGGGATCTTCAGTTACATCTGTCATATCTTTCCTTGGGGGGGGTTGATATACTCTGGTTATTCATGTTAGCAGAGTTTTTCTGCTGATACTGCCCCACTATTATTTTACACCATTTGACTTTTCCCCTGGAGCTTTGCCGAGGACCTGTACAGTGCTACAGCCTGAGAAACTGGGGACCTGTTTGTTGCAGTGGGGCTAAGTGGCTCTGTTTTGTTTTCATCTGGTCTCTGTCTGTCCCTAGTGAAATAATTACTCTGGGTTTAAGTCTCGATTGTGGAGAAATACCAGCAATTAAGTCACCCTGCCCCCCACAGGCCACAATTGGAAAAGGAAATTCAAACTTTCCTACAATCACACACCCAGGGCACCACTTGGATAGTCCTCGGGCGATTAGCTCAGTTCAAAAGGTCCAAATCAATTGTCTCAGTCAGCACCTGTCTCAAGTGGAAGAGTTTAAAAGGTCTCTGGCTACTAGTTCACAGGGGTCTGCTGACAACTCAAATATGACTTGCTCCAGTGCTCCATGGAGTCAGCAGGACCCACCCAGGAAATAAATCAGTCTGGGAAGGTTGATGCCTCCTTCCCCACTTTGCACGTCTCTCACACCCAGTCATTGAGAACCCCGCAGGGCTGAGACCCAGTTGACTCCAATGAGCAGATACTCCAGGGGCTTGTACCTGCCTGAATCACAAGGAAATCCATGTTTCCTCAGACAGGCCACTGCTCTCTGCCTCTATCCAGCAGTGGGAGATGAGGCTAACAACCTCAAGTGCTTTATGGAGGCTGTGGGGATGTTCACTCAGTTCCAACTCCACCCTCAACCCCGATTGATGTTGCTGACTGAACAGAACAACTTTGCAGAATTTGTTTCTGTACCTGCGAAATTCCCCTGCAGTAGAGAAGCTGTTTTGAGTTCACAGAACCTGCACTTTAGGCCTTGTCTTTGCTGCTGCAAGTTTGTATTTGCAGCACAGTTAGCTGTCAGTTCTAGCCTCCTGTCCACCTTTGTCTAGGCTGATGATCCCCTGGGGGCTGGGTGTGTCTTAGGCTCAGTAAAGCGGTCCTCTGAATCAGCCCCACCCTGGGAGTCAGCCGGCACTGTGCATGCGTTTTCTAGTCCCTGCCCTCGACCCAGGCCCGTACCACCTCAGACAAACCCTTTACTCACGGGGCCTGTGTTTCCATCCCAGATCTGTTCCTCTTGTGGTTGCCACCTGAGAAGATGCCCGGCCTCCTCTGGTTGCCCAGAGAGACAGGGGTTGTGACTCCAGAATATCCAGTGGTGAGCTCTATTGTTGCCAAAAATGGCTGCTGCTGTGCACCTCAGGGCACCACCATTCCAGCGTGGTTCCCTCTTAGCTTATGGTCCTCTCCTCACTCCCATGCCACAGAATCAGCATTGATCAGCTACAGTCCAGGCCCTGTCCACACCCCTCGAGAAATCACCCAAAGATCTGGACTCCTGGGGGACAGGCCTGGAGACCTCAGAGTGAGAGTGGACAGGAGTGCTGGGAGTTCAGAATTGCAGGTAGAGAATATATACAGTTTTACACAGTTTTATTCCTGGCAGGAGAGCACCATGGTACCCGAGTACGGGAAGTAGGTCCAGTTTTTGAGGGTCTCTCCCCTGGAGTATAATGGGAGGAACTTTGAACTCTGCTCATTTGTTTATGGGGTACTCTGAACCGTTTTTATGGGGGAGGGGACTTCTGTCCACTTGGTGATGGATTTTGTACCTTTTGTTTGTATCCTTGGGGTCGCAGCTCACCTCAGCAGGGTTGATGTGCATTCTTCAACCTTCTCTCTTGGTGCAGCTCTAATCCATGAGGTTACTTGCTAAATTTCCATTCTTTAACTCTCCTCTGGACAGGAACCTCTGTGGAAAGCTGGCTTCAGTCAGACATTTTGTCTCTGCCCCCAGAAGTGGTGAGTTTTAGGCTGGACCTTGAAGAATGGATTTAGATGAGACAAAGAAGACATCAGAATTACAACATTGCAAGTAAACACAAAGTTGAAATTCTCTAGGCATTGTGCAAGTAATTCCATATGTTTGACTCCTTAAGAGCCCTTTAGATCAAGCGATAAATGTACCCAGTAACTTCTGAAGTGGAAATAAACATACACATGCACATATACACATAGATTTTTTAACATAGAGAACTCAAAAAGCAGCAAAAAACACATAGACATTGGAATAGCAAGCACATAGCATTGGAATAGAAAATCAAAGGAAGTACAACAGTGACTAAAAAAAGAGAAATATCAGAGCTCCTTCAAGAGAACTTGTCAGCCACCATTGTGTCATTTCTGTATTTGTAAGATCAAACTATGAGCATACTTAAGCATGTTCAAACAGGGCAAAGCACTGTTTATGTATTCATAAGCCATATATCATGGCTCTAGTTTTGATAAGGATGATTGAACTCCTGTGGTCTGTTTATCCAACTATAAAATGGAGTTAGTACAAATCTTTTCTTTGTAAAAATCAAATTGGATAATTTCATAAAAATGTTTTCTAGCCCATAAAACAAAATAATGATCTTCATAACAAATAATCTTTAGATATAAACTTAATAGCCATTGGAGAGAATCTGGTATAAACACCTTCTTAATGTTTGAATGTCTACAAAAAACTCTGTGACTTCTGCTTGAACTTTCTAGTGTTAAAAAATAGGGCCTCCCTCTGTACATTAGTATGTGTCCAATTGGGGACAACTTAAATTAAACTAAGAGCTACCTCTTGGCATTTTTCCTGGTCCAAGTTTTAACCTCTTGGGTCTGCCAAAATGGCATTTATTTTTACTTACAAATGCTCTTTAAGTGTTTATAGCCAACAGTTACAACCATTGCCTAACCCTCAAAGTCCTAAACTAACCTCCAGAATAATTTTACTTCTTTCAAACATTTTTCAGGTTTTCACATCAAGCCACCATCACAGACTGGTTAATCTCCATGAGACAGTCTCTAGATTGCCAAAGTGGTGTCCAGCATGGAATACACTACTCTAAATTTACTTGTACTTAGAAGCATGGGCCTGACTCTACATCCTATATTCCATGCTTCTAGGTCATCTTGGTTAATAGCCTCCATGGACCTAATTAAAAGGATACTTGCCATATATTTTAATATTCAATAAACATACTTGAATAAATGTGTACCAAGTGGACTCCATTCCAAATAGGTAGTAAATAAGCCCAGGTAACTACTGTTTATTGAGCAGAGTACATACTGTGCTCCCCTACAATATGCTAGACAAGAAAGGAAGGATTTATTTGTTACTTACGTCTTGCCTTGTCTGTCTCTCAGTCTGAGAACAAGTGCCACAAGAAGAAGAAATCTGTCTTGTTTATTTTTGTATGTCCAGCTCTAGAATAGTGCTTGATGAACAGAAGGTGAAGATTAAATATTTAATTAACTAATTTATTAGATACTGTCCTACAGTTAGACTGGGGGAAAAGAACATATAAATACTAATTAGGAAAGAGGCAGGAAGAGAGAGATAGACAGTGACATAATGTGTACTAAGTAAAAGCCTTCCACCTTAAGCTAAGGAAACTTTAATCATATTGGTCTCCAGGTTGAGGAACCCACCTAGGCTATCTTTACTTGTGAAAAGGGAATATGTACACTATAATGTCAGCTCTTAGGCATGGTGAGCCAAGGCAGCAGAGGTCTGCAGCAATATAGGCCAGATGTTCTTTTTCCAACAATAAAAACTTTAAAACTCTCATAAGTGATGTGGCTTCTTCATAGGAAGAATACAAATTGGCCAGTTTCAGAAAAGCTGAAAGGCTTGACCTAAGCTCTAGGGGATCTATGTATACAGGTTGAATAGAGAAGGCATAAATAAGGGGGTAGGGATCCATTTTGAATGAAGGTGAACTCAGGATTTGAAAAATCTAGACTGGTTTGCTGAGATGTTTGGACTTTATTGGGAACGTGAAGCTATTGAAGGATGCTCAGGAGGGGAGTAGCATGACAGTATAAGCTTCAACTGGCCTTCAAGATACCTTTAAAGGGAGGAAATTCTTTAAGGGATTTGGGTCAGGAGCACAAGACTCCTAACCTAAGTTCTGCCATTAATGGGCATGTTATTAGAGATAAAGGCTTTTCTTTGATGGATCTGACTTCTTCTACATATCGACAGAGGGCACTGAGGGTGGTTAATATACTTCAGAACAAGTGCCAGCCAAATGGACAAACTCAGCAGTGAACCCCTAGAGCACCATGTTCAGAGGAATTCAGCTAGTGGTGTGGCCAGGAGGAGCAGAGGCAGACCTGCCACATGCTTCCCATTGATGGTTGATCAAAGAGGCATATTTTAATAGTTTTACTGCAATCATACCACTGTCAACACCACTCACTGCTACGCGCTTCTCACCAGCACCAGCTGCTTCCTAGGTCCTGTCATTTTGGGGGTCTAGGATCAGAATTTTCAGTTTTCTGTGATATAATGGAGGATAAAGGACTAATAAAGTGTCCCCCAGCCTGACATCCTGTGTTTGAAACCAGTTGGAAACATGTCTCAGTGACTTCCTCCTCACTCCCCCAACCTCCCCACTGCTGAAAAAATTGCTGGCCATGGAAAAACCTGCCTTAGGAACAAACTGGGGAAACCATTTCATTCCATGCAAATGTCCTCTTAATAGGTAATGAGGTAAACTATAGCAGTTGGATCTGCTGTGTAAAGCTGAAATATCTCTAAATAGAATATGGCTCCAAGTTTTCCATGGGGTATCTGCATCAGCAATTCTATAAGTTAGTCATCAAAAGGAAGCAATTTTCTCTCAGGCATCCTTTGCCCCTAGCAAATGATAGCTGCACAGAGAGGAAAAGTAGAGTAAGGAGATGGGGTCATAGCCTGGGAGATGCAGGAGGAAGAATAAGGGGAGAAAGGAGGACACTGGTCTTATCTCTCACCACTCACTGTCAACATTTTTTTGCAGCCTTACTTAACTACACATGTGTTTTCCTAATGTCACTCTCATCCAAGCCTTTGCACGTGCCATTCCCTCCCCTCCCCTGGATGTTCCATGTTTCCTTGTCATTGTTAACTCATGTTCATCCTTAAGGTGCTGGCTGGCATACCACTTCTTGCAGGAGACCTGAAGCCTGCATAAGGCCCTCCTGTACACTCCCCATTGTAACACAGATAACAAAATATTGTAATTATATTTTTACTTCTCTGTCCCTTGCTAGTAAAAGCAAAAGTCATCATTTATTGAGTGATTAATAGGTATTAGGCACTGTACTGATTATCTAACCAAGATTATTTGACTTAGTAGAACAATAATTCTACAAAGGAATAGTTTAATTTTATATATGGAGAAACAAACTCAGAGAAGGCACATGTCTTGATCAAAGGAACACAGTTTATGCATCAAGCAACCTGTGATCTGCTAGAACCCAGATCTGCTCACATGCTCTTAACCTAGAACCTAGATCTGCTCACATGCCAACCTAGAACCTAGAACCCAGATCTATTCACATGCTCTTAGCTACCATGCTACACCATGACCCCTTTTGTGCAGTCTGCTCCACAGGCCAAGAACTATGTCCTAGTCCTATGGTTTGCCAGCACTAGTGTGCCTCACAAGTAAGGCATAATGTATATTTGTTGATTGAAAGAAGGTATGAATAAAGACAGGAATGAATAAATAGAATTACTACTCATTAGAAATAGAAGTTCCAATAGGCTTGATTCACTTTGAGTAAATGGGGCTAACTGGGAAATTAACCTAATAAAGGTATGTGTTTCTCAAGGGAGCCAGGAAAAAAAAAATTATCCTAATTAATAAGGAAAGCCAAAAGTCAAAACCAAAGAAGTAGTGGTAAGGTGCAGGGTCAAGGAAGAGACCATGAATGGGAGATAAGGCAGGGGCAGGGGCAGGAGGCCAGGAACAGGTGCCAAGTGCTAGAAAAGTCAAAAAGATAGGTAAGGAAAGATAACAAACTAAGGGAATGGCTGAAAAATAGTTTTTTCTAGTGCTGGCCCCACCATGTAGGGGATGAGCTGGTTGCATTAGAGTCAGAGATAGATATATAAAGATCTGTAATTCATAAAGATCCATGTGGTCTGGATCAGAAAGCTGTCTCCAAACCTATACCTTCTCCTTTACCAAATGCTACTCTCCTAAGCAATATGTGATACTCACAACAGTTCTTGTTAAAACATACGGTTGTTAGGGATTTAAAAACACAGATTAGGAGGAGGAGACAAGATGGCTGACTGAAGCCAGCTTTCCACAGAGGCTCCCATTTAAAAGGAGAGTTAAAGGACAAAAATATAGCAAGTAACGTGGTGGATTTGAGCTGCACTAAAAGAGAAGGTTGAAGAATGCATGTCAACCCCCCTGAGGCAAGCTGCGACCACAAAGATACAAACAAAAGGTACCAAATCTATCACCAAGTGATGGGAGTCCCCTCCCCCATGAGAACGTCTTGGAGTGCCCTACAAACAATTGGGCAGAATTCAAAGGTCCTCCCACTACACTCCACAGGAGAGATCCTCTAAAAACTGGACCCACCTCCCCTACTAGGGTGCCATGGTATTCTCCTACCAGGCATAAAACTGTATAAAACTGTATATATTTTCTGCCTGAAACTTTGAGCTCCAAGCACTCCCCTCCACTCTCACTCTGAGGTCTGGAGACCTGTCCCCCAGGAGTTCAGATTCTTTGGTGATTTCTTGAGGGGTGTGGACAGTGCCTAGACTGCAGCTGGTCAGCACTGACTCTGGGACATGGGAGCAAGGAGAGGATGGTCAGCTGAGAGGGAACTACACTGGAGCAGCGGTACCCTGAGGCATAGTGCGGTAGCTATCTTTTGGCGACAATACGGCCAGGCATAAAACTGTGTAAAACTGTATATATTCCCTACCTGCAACACTGAGCTCCAAGCATTCCCCTCCACTCTCACTCCAAGGTCTGGAGGCCTGTCCCCGAGGAATCCAGACTCTTGGGTGATTTCTCAAGGGGAGTGGACAGTGCCTGGGCTTCAGCTGGTAAGTGCTGGCTCTTGGGCACAAGAGCGAGGAGAGGACGGCCGGCTGAGAGGGAACCACACTGGAGCAGCGGTTTCCTGAGGCACAGTGTGGCAGCTGTCTTTTGACAACAATACGGCCAGGCATAAAACTGTGTAAAACTGTATATATTCTCTACCTGCAACCCTGAGCTCCCAGCACTCCCTCCAGTCTCACTCCGAGGTCTGGAGGCCTGTCCCCCAGGAATCCAGACTCTTGGGTGATTTCTTGAGGGGTGTGGACAGTGCCTGAGCTGCAGCCAGTCAGTGCAGACTCTGGGGTGCGGGAGTGAGGAGAGGATGGTCGGCTGAGAGGGAACCACACCAGAGCAGCGGCTCCCTGAGACATAAAACAGCAACCCCTTTTAGCAGTAACACAGCTCACCCCCAGATATTCTGAAGCCACACCCCCAGTCTCCCTGGGCAACCAGAGAATGTGAGTAAAGGATTTGACTAAGGCAGCACCAGCTTGCAAACCAGGAAAACTCCCAGGGAGGGGCTGACACAGAGGACCACTTTACTGAGCCTAAGATGCACCTGGCCCTCAGGGGATCGTCAGCCTATAGACAAAGGAAGGCAGCAGGACAGAACCGACAGCTAACCGAATACAAATCTGTGGGAGCAAAGAAAAGCTGATTTGGAAATCAAATCAGCTTGTCTTCCACAAGGGAACCACAAAGTTGTTCTGTTCTGTTCTGTCAGTAGCACTAATCAGGGGCGGGACTGGACTTGAGTGAACACCCCCAAACATTCATCAAGTGCCTAAGATATTCAGGCCTCACCTCCTCCTGCTAGAGAGAGGCAGAGTGCAGCAGCCTGGCAGACTTCCTTGTGATTCAGGCAGGTGCAAACTTCAGGAGTATCAGTTTACTACAGGCAATTGGGTCAGCCAACTTCAGGGCTATCAGTGACTGTGACAGGGGTGCATGGTGGGGAAGGAGGCACCAACCATCCCAGACTGATCTATTGGCTGGTTGGCTCCTCCTGACTCCACACAGCACTGGAGCAAGCCACATCAGAGTAGTCACCAGAACCCTGTGATTCAGTACCCAGAGACCTCTTAATCTCTCTCACCCAAGACAGGTGCAGACTGAGACAATTAATTTGGACCTTGTGAACTGATCCAATCGCCTGAGGACAAATCAGGTGGTGTCCTAGGTGAACGGTTGTAGGAAGGTTTGATTTTCCTTTCCCAATTGTTGCCTTTGGTGGGTGGGGTGACTTAATGGCTGATATTTCTCCAGAGCTGAGACTTTAATCCACAGTATCTGTTTCACTAGGGTCAAACAGAAACCAGCTGAAAACAAGACAGAACCACTTAGCCCAATCACACCAGACAGGGCCCGTTTCTCAGGCCACAGCACTGTACAGGCCCTCGAAAAAGCCCCAGAAGAAAAATCAAAGGGAGTAAAACAACCATGGGGCAGAATCAGTGGAAAAACTCTGGTAACCTGAATAATCAGAATAGATCAACCCCCCCACCCCCCAAAAAAAAGATATGGCAGATTCAATTGAAGAACCCATTCATAAACAACTGTCTGAGATATCAGAAATCGAATTCAGAATTTGGATTGCAAATAAAGTGGAGGAAAATTTGAAATTAAAACTTCAAGCAGCAATTCAAAAGTCAGAATTAGGAATTTGAGTAGAAATTAAAAAGTTGTCTCAAGAATTCAATGAATCAGCAAGATGGCAGCAGCTGGAGGAGACTGCGGTGGCATCGCCGATGCAGACTGGGAATTGGAGGAGCTTCTGGAAAGTGCTCTTGATGATTTCGATAAAGCCAAACCCTCCCCAGCACCCCCTCCTATCATCATGGCCC
The DNA here is from genome assembly GCA_963574355.1 of Loris lydekkerianus. Taxonomy (NCBI): domain Eukaryota; kingdom Metazoa; phylum Chordata; class Mammalia; order Primates; family Lorisidae; genus Loris; species Loris lydekkerianus. Next base: position 4,658 of record CAUYPK010039443.1, on the reverse strand, counting down.
CTGATGCTTCGGGGCCCCAGAAGAGATCGCCAGGAGACACTGCCAAAGATGCCCTCTTCGCCTCCCAAGAGAAGTCTTTCCAGGAACTATTCAACAGTGAGCTAGCTTCCCAAGCCACTGCAGAGTTTGAGAAGGCAATGAAGGAGCTGGCTGAGGAAGAGCCCCACCTGGTGGAACAGTTCCAAAAGCTCTCAGAGGCTGCAGGGAGAGTGGGCAGTGATGCAACCTCCCAACAAGAATTCACTTCTTGCCTAAAGGAGACACTAAGTGGACTAGCCAAAAATGCCACTGACCTTCAGAACTCGGGCATGTCAGAAGAGGAACTGACCAAGGCCGTGGAGGGGTTGGGTATGGATGAAGGCGATGGGGAAGGAAACATCCTCCCCATCATGCAGAGTATTATGTAGAACCTGCTGTCCAAGGATGTGTTATACCCATCACTGAAGGAGATCACAGAAAAGTATCCAGAATGGTTGCAGAGTCACCAGGAATCTCTACCTCCAGAACAGTTTGAAAAATATCAGAAGCAGCACAGTGTCATGGGTAAAATATGTGAGCAGTTTGAGACAGAGACCCCCACAGACAGTGAGGCCACTCAGAAGGCTCGTTTTGAGATGGTGCTGGATCTCATGCAACAGCTACAGGATTTGGTCCATCCTCCAAAAGAGCTTGCTGGGGATATGCCTCCTGGCCTGAACTTTGACCTGGATGCCCTCAATCTTTCGGGCCTACCAGGTGCCAGTGGCAAACAGTGTCTGATCATGTGAAACACAACACGTTTTCCTCTCTGAGTTCCAGCCATGGGGAACATCTGGAGTCAGCAGAATCACTGGGAACAGAGGCAGAAGTATCATCTGCGGGAGGCGGGAGTGGTCTGCCCGCTGCCCTCTGTCATCCCATTCAAGACTGTGCCACACCAGCTGAGGTTTTTCCTCTGTTTTTCTAGGAATAAGGTCTGTTTTGTAGGCCTTTTCTGTGAGTCCTACTTCATTTTGGTTTCTGCTGCTATCAAAGGCCCACCCACCTGGCAGGTGAAGGAAGGCATCCCTTTTGGGGCTTGCACCTTATTTCCTCTCCCAAAATAATGTTTTATGTGGCCACACTGATGACCAGTATCTTTGTGCCTTGTCTCTACTCCATTTCTTGGATCTGGGGAGCAGAGGCATAGTCCTGGGACTCTGTATTTCTATAGTTTTCTTGGCAGGCCCTTTGGGAATCAGGAGAAATGTAGTCTGGGCTGGGTTACAGGTCTGTCACCATGCCACCTCACCTTCAGACAGATTGTTCTGAATTTCTGAATTCTCTAAGCGGGGAAAGGGCTTTTGCAACTAATCATGGTAAGGTTGGAAGAGAAGTCCTGAGATTCTCCTCTCCCTAGGTGCTGAGCCCTCAGCTCCCTATTCTAGCCTGAGAACTCAAGTTGCTACCCAGGTTCTTCCTACAGTGCTATGTGATCTGGGTAAACCCAGCCCCTGACCTTCCTTGTCTCCTGCCTGTCCTCCTACTGCCTCTCTTTTTAAAATACTTGTTTATTCCAACCCTTTTGAGCCCAAGCTGTGACAATAAATGGCCCACCCTAAAAAATAAAAAATGATTCAATGAATTTAAAGACAAAACCACCAAAGACTTAGACACACTGAAGCAAGAATTTGCAGCCCTCAAAGAATCCCTCAGTAACAGAGTGGAGCAAGCAGAAGAAAGAATTTCTGACATTGAAGACAAAGCCTTTGAACACTCCCAAACTCTCAAAGAGGAAGAGAAATGGAGAGCAAAAACTGATCATTCTCTTACAGAACTCTGGGATAATTCGAAGAAGGCTAATATCAGACTCATTGGAGTACCTGAAACCAATGAAGTTGCCTCACTAGGCACAGAGGCCCTTCTCCATGAAATTATGAAAGAGAATTTTCCAGACATGCCTAGAGATTCTGAAATTTAGATAGCAGACAGTTTCAGAACCCCAGCATTACTCAATCCCAATAAGACATCCCCCAGGCATATCATAATCAACTTCACTAAAGTTGATATGAAGGAGAAAATTCTTAAAGCAGCCAGATGAAAGAAAGCCATTAGTTACAAAGGGGAGAATATTAGAATGACTGCAGATCTCTCTGCTGAAAGTTTTCAAGCCAGAAGAGGGTGGTCATCGATTTTTAATCTCCTAAAACAACATAACTTTTAACCCTGGATCCTGTATCCAGCTAAACTGAGTTTCATTTATGATGAAGAAATTAAATACTTTAATGACATTTATATGTTGAAGAAATTTGCCATAACCAAACCAGCTCTTCAGAGCATTCTCAGACCTAGCCTTCATAATGACTAACCCAATCCTCCACCACAAAAGTAAACTCATTCAGAAACTTTTGATCAAACTCCAACTTCCACACTGGTGAAAGGATTAAAAATGTCCACTGGATTTTTGAAAAATTCGATACCCAAAATTTTACCAGACTTATCAATGTTCTCCATTAATATGAACAGCTACAACTGTCCTCTAAAGAAGCACAGATTAGCTGACTGGATACAAAAACTCAGGCCAGATATTTGTTGCATATAAGAGTCACATCTTAACTTAAAAGACAAATATAGACTCAGGGTGAAAGGATGGTCATCCACATTTCAGGCAAATGGTAATCAGAAAAAAGCAGGTGTTGCAATTTTATTTGCAGATACAATAGGCATTAAACCAACAAAAGTAAGGAAGGATAAGAATGGTCACTTCATATTTGTTAAGGGTAATACTCAATATGATGAGATTTCAATTATTAACATCTATACACCCAACCAGAATGCACCTCAATTTATAAGAGAAACTCTAACTGACATGAGCAACTTGATTTCCTCCAGCTCCATAATAGTCTAGGATTTCAACACTCCCTTGGCAGTGTTAGATCAATCCTCCAATAACAAGCTGAGCAAAGAAATCTTAGATTTAAACCTAACCATCCAACCAACCTAAATCCAGATGGATTTAGCAGACATCTACAGAACATTTCATCCCAACAAAACTGAATACACATACTTCTCAGCCCATGGAACATACTCCAAAAGCGACCATGTCTTAGGTCACAAGTATAACCTCAGTGAATTTAAAGGAATAGAAATTATTCCCTGCATCATCTCGGAACACAATGGAATAAAAGTTGAGCTCAGTAACAACAGGAATCTGCAAACTCATACAAAAATATGGAAGTTATATAACCTTATGCTGAATGATAGCTGGGTCAGAGATGAGATCAAGAAGGAAATTGCCAAATTTCTGGAACAAAATAACAATGAAGACAAAAATTATCAGAACCTCTTGGATACTGGAAAAGCAGTCCTAAGAGGGAAATTTATAGTACTGCAAGCCTTCCTCAAGAGAACGAAAAGAGAGGAAGTTAACAACTTAATGGGACATCTCAAACAACTGGAAAAGGAAGAAAATTTCAACCCCAAACCCAGTAGAAGAAAAGAAATAATCAAAATTAGAGCAGAATTAAGTGAAATTGAAAACAAAAAAATTATACAACAGATCAATAAATCGAAAAGTTGTTTTTTTGAAAAGGTCAATAAAATAGATAAACCTTTGGCCAACCTAATCATGGGGAAAAGAGTAAAAGCTCTAATCTCATCAATCAGAAATGACAAAGACAAAATAACAACTGACCCCTCAGAAATTCAATAAATCCTCAATGAATATTACAAGAAACTTTATTCTCAGAAATATGAAAATCTGAAGGAAATTGACGAATACTTGGAAGGACGTCACCTTCCAAAACTTAGCCAGAATCAAGTGGAAATGTTGAACAGGTCAATATCAAGTTCTGAAATAGAATCAACCATACAAAATCTCCCTAAAAAGAAAAGCCCAGGACCACATGGTTTCAGGTCAGAATTCTACCAAACCTTCAAAGAGGAATTAGTACCTATATTACTCAACCTGTTCCAATAGGTAGAAAAAGAAGGAAGACTACCCAACACATTCTATGAACCAAACATCACCCTGATTTCCAAATCAGGAAAAGATCCAACAAGAAAAGAAAATTATAGACCAATATCACTAATGAATATAGATGCAAAAATATTCAACAAGATCCTAACAAACTGAATCCAGCCACACATCAAACAAATTATACATCATTACCAAGTCGGTTTTATTCCAGGGTCTCAAGGCTGGTTCAACATCCTTAAGTCTATAAGTATAATTCAGCACATAAACAAATTAAAAAACAAAGACCATATGATTCTCTCAATCGATGCAGAAAAAGCTTTTGATAATATCCAGCATCCCTTCACAATCAGAACACTTAAGAAAATTGGTATAGAAGGAACATTTCTTAAACTAATAGAGGCCATCTACTGCATACCCACAGCCAACTGAATGGAGTGAAAGCAAAATCATTTCTACTCAGATCAGGAACCAGACAAGGCTGCCCATTGTCTCCATTGCTCTTTAACATTGTAATGGAAGTTTTAGCCACCACAATTAGGGAAGAAAAGGTGATAAGGGTATCCATATAGGATCAGAAGAAATCAAACTTTCGCTCTTCACAGATGATATGATTGTATATCTGGAAAACACTAGAGATTCTACTACAAAACTCTTAGAAGTGATCAAGGAATACAGCAGCATCTCAGGTTACAAAATCAACATTCATAAATTGGTAGCCTTT
>CAUYPK010039441.1:0-33037 GCA_963574355.1 Loris lydekkerianus | reverse complement strand
CAGTAGCTCAGGGAGGCACCTTGCTATTAAATGTGACAAAGTGTTGATTGACTTTTGAATTCATGGGAAATAGGTTCCAGTGCCTTTTCACTGTTACATGGGGACTATTGGTTATCCTGTGTGCTATGCTGTACACATATTATGCCATAAGCTCATGGGGAATAAATAGGTTCTTGTACCTGAAAACATGGGTCCACTGGTACTCCTGTGTGCTATGTTATATGCTTATTATGCCATGAATTCATAGGGAATGGGTTCCAGGAGCTCAGGCTCCTTTCCGTTAGTTCTCACAAAGTGGGCTTCTCTGGGTGGCGCAGGCTGGCTCTTCAGTTGAACCCAGGTACCTTTCTCTTTGGCTTCCTTCTTTTTCTGATCATTTTCCTTCACACATTTCAGGAAGCTATCTCGGCTCTTAGAGTGCTTAATATGCTCAATACGAACATTAATCCTCTTCGCAAGGATCTTGCCCTTAACTTGTTTGTTTACAACAATGCCAACAGCATGCTGGGTAACATTGTAGACTCTTCCAGTTTTGCCACGGTAACATTTGTGTGGCATGCCTTTTTGAACAGTACCCATTCCCTTGATGTCTACAATATCACCTTTCTTGTAGATTCGCATATATGTGGCCAAAGGAACAACTCCATGTTTTCTAAAGGGCCTAGAGAACATGTATCAGGTGCTTCTCCTCTTTCCCTTTGTGTTTGTCATTTTGGTGAATTACTGGAAGATGGCGTCTCCAGCCGAAAGGAAGCTTATCTAACCTTTTGATGACTTTGTTGTGTCTGCTTTTTGTTGGAAAGCATTTGAATATTTGTTTGCAGCACGGAGGTCCACAGTTTCAGTTGATTCTCTAGATAGGTGGCGGTCAATCGTTACCTTAAGGGCATCTTGATTTGGGTTGGGTACAAGAATGCAGATCAGTAGCAGTAAGTGGTTGAAAAGCAAGAAAGCATTTTGGAGGCATATTGCCCGAAGGCACGGATATTCTGCATTTTTCCTATCTGCATTGGCTCTTTCTTAGTATCAAACAATGACTTTAAAATGTTTTCTACTGAGAGCATTATCAATTCCATCTGTGGTTCTTTTTTAAAAATTTTTTTTCCACCTGTAGTTCTTTAGGTACCTTGGTGATATCAACAAGGTGAGGGGAAATGCTAATTTGAGGATGTCATGATTCTCAAAGTCAGTGACCCTTTCATTGCATTCTCCAATGAAAAGGTCTAGAATAGCTGTGTATTCTTCAAATGATTCACACATATCATCCTGCTCATTAATGACCTTGGCTAACTGGAGAACATTTAACTGGGGAAAATGTTCATCTGAAATTTCCTTTTGGGGTGGCACCTGTGGCTCAGTGGGTAGGGTGCCGGCCCGTATACCAAGGGTGGCAGGTTCGAACCCAGCCCCAGCCAAACTGCAATGAAAAAATAGCCGGGCGTTGTGGCGGGCACCTGTAGTCCCAGCTAATCGGGAGGCTGAGGCAAGAGAATCGCCTAAGCTCAGGAGTTGGAGGTTGCTGTGAGCTGTGACGTTATAGCACTCTACCGAGGGTGATAAAGTGAGACTCTGTCACAAAAAAAAAAAAAAAAAAAAGAAGGAATTTCCTTTTGAAGAGGAAGTGTTTTGAAAAAAGATAGCTTTTTCTGAAATGCTTGTATTTTTTTTTTGCCACGTATCATGTATAGACTTAGTTTTATCTTGCAAAGAAATATTCAAGTCTTTTGATTTGACATGAAACACACAAATGCTACATTCTTGTAGAAATCTTCTTTCAATAATTCTCATTGCTAATTCTGTTCTTTATGAAAGTTACCTATTTGTTCTTACAGAGATAAAATATTGGCTAATGCCTGTCCCTGCCATAGCACTTTAGAATGATAGGCAAATCCACACTGAAAACTTCATCATTCAACTTTAGCACGTTAGAAAACTGATGATGGGCCAGGTGAAGTGGCTCATGCCTATAATCCTAGCACTCTGGGAGACGGAAGCAGGTGGATTGCCTGAGATCACAAGTTTGAGACCAGCCTGAGCCAGAGCAAGACCTCCATCTCTAATAAGTAACTAGGCTTTGTGGTTGGTGCCTATAGTCCCAGCTACTCGGGAGTTTGAGGCAAGAGAATCACTTAAGCCCAGGAGTTTGAGGTTGCTGTGAGCTGTGATGCCACAGCACTTTACCAAGGGTGATCAAGTGAAATTGTGTCTCAGAAAAAAAAAAAAAAGGAAGTATGTTAAAAATGTTTTTATTTTGGCAAATAGAACATAAATGAAAATGAATATTTTACATAAATATTTTATTTATAAAATTAGATTGTGACACTTTTATTCATAGTTCATATTGTCCATAGTGAGAACATTCTATTTTTCAGTGTATTTTTGCATGTCATCATTTTACTAATCAGTAGCCTTCACATATCATTTCCCTATTGCCCTCCAGATTTAAAGGTATAATCTAATTTAATTATGATAGGGCGTTTAATGAATAAATCACATAAAATAGTCCTAAAATGATCTGAGAAATCATATTGTAATTGGTAGAGATTATAATAATAATTTTCCCCAATTTTTAATAACTCAAGTTGTGATTGTCAGGGTTTTTTTTGTTATAGTTGTCAGTTTCTTTTTGTGAGAATTTCTGAGAATAATCACTTTGGATAGTGCCAGGGCCCTTCCATCTCAATAGCAGTTACAATGAGACTTTTCATCTCTAGGCTTGACTCTCCCTTAGATATAAAGCAAGCTGATGGCCTTTGATTAAATATAACAGTTTAAGTTTTATGTACCAATAGTATGTGATATGTTTTAAAAGACTTGGAGAGTCCCTTATGCTTTTTAGCCTTTCCCTAAATGACAGATTTCCCTTGACGCGGCTGGGCAGCACTGCCATTGTCTTGCCCTGTCATTGAGAGGATCACATCCAGCCAGCCCAGTAGGAGAGAGGACCAGATGACCTTCTTTCTGGGGCAGCATAACACAATGGAGCTCAAATCCAGCTAGCTGTCAGCTTATTTGTGTTGACCTTGTTTGTTGGAGAAGGGTCAAGCTCAAGCTCCCTGAAGTATCTCCTCCTACCCATCTCTTCCTCTTGCCCAGACTGGTGAAAGAAATTCATCTTTAGCCTCTTCTTGGCTAAGGATCCTTTCCTTTCTCTCCCAGAAGTCATAAGAGCATGAGGAGGTGACAACCAATTTACTGTGTCTTTGTGTACAAGTCAACGTACAGTGATCCGTGGTTCTGAATATTTAATGTGCATCAGAAACCCCTGCAGGGCTGGAGAAAATAGATTTCTGGGTTCTATCTCCAGCATTTCTGATTCAAATTCTCTGGGGTGGAGATAAAATTTACTTTTCTGGTGGTGGCTCATAGCTATAATCCTAGCACTCTGGCAGGCTGGGACTAGTGGATTGCTTGAGCTTGGGAATTTGAGACAAGTCTGAGCAAGAGCAGGACCCCATCTCTACTAAAAATAGAAAAACTAGCCAGGCCTAGTGGCAGGTGCCTGTAGTTCCAGTTACTTGGAAGGCTGAGGGAGGAGGATGGCTTAAGCCCAGGAGTTGAAGTTGCTGTGAGCTACCATGATGCTATGGCCCTCTACCCAGGGCAACAGAATCTCAAAAAAAAGAGGGCCGGGTATGGTGGCTCACACCTATAATCCCAGCACTTGGGAGGCCAAGGAGGGTGGATTGCCTGAGCTCACAGCCTGAGCCAGAGCGAGACCCCTGTCTCCAAAAAAATAGCCGGGCGTCGTGGTGGGTGCCTGTAGTTCCAGCTACTTGGGAGGTTGAGGCAAGAGGATCACTTGGAACCCAAGAGTTTGAGGTTGCTGTGATGCTACGGCACTCTACCAAGGGTGACATAGTGAGACTGTGTTTCAAAAAAAAAAAGGAATTTACTTTTCTAAAAAGGTCTTCACAGTGTTGATGCTATGGGTTGGGGTATCATATTTTGAGAACCACTGATTAAGAAGATAACATGTACATTTTTGGCTCTGCCTCTGGAACTAAAAAGTTAGTTTTTAAATCATCTGATATGCAGTTTTAAAACTTTTGGATCTTTGGGTCTGTAAGGATCATTTTGTTTGTTTTTAAGACATACACTGTGTGAGTTCTCCTGGTGTTATCTAAATAGACGCTCTTTGATAAGGTCCAAACCTTAAAGCTCTGAACGGAGACCTGTTTGTAAAACCAACCTCCTGGGCTCACAGCTCAGTAGAACATTTCATCTCTCTCACAGAATGGAGTGTTGCCCAATTCTAGAACTGCAGATAAACTAAATTTTGTAATTTTGTCTTTTGACATTTTAAATCCTGTTGAATTTATAGGCTTCAGTAGGATATACTCTTTTTTGGTTGTGCCCGTAGCTCAGTGGTTAGGGTGTCGGCCACATGCACCAGGGCTGGCAGTTTCAAACCCAGCCTAAGCCTGCTAAACAGACAAAAAAATAAAACGAAACACACACACAAAAAAATAGTTGGGTGTTGTGGCGGGTGCCTGCAGTCCCAGATACTTGGGGGGCTGAGACAAGATAATCATGTGAGCCTTAAAGTTTGAGGTTGCTATGAGCTGTGATGCCACAGCACTCTACCGAGGCTGACAATTTGAGACTCTATCTCAAAAAAAAAAAAAGAGGATACACTTTTTTTTTTAGAGATGATTCCTGGGAGACAAAGTGAGACAGACAACAACAAAACAACAACTACAAAAAATGATTCCTGAGATGTGAATTAGATTTATCCACAAAATTCCATTCAGGCTATTTTTTTCACTGGAACTTGCCTACGGGATAGGAGTTTGATTACTTTCTGCTTTCCGGTCTCCAGAGGAAGAGCTCTTTGGTTAGTCTCGCTGCTTTTCATACTAGATCAATATCCCCGTGCATCCACATGTCTTTCCAATCTGCCTTCATCTGCATGAATCAATCATTTCTTCTTGTTACGGTGGAGAATGAGAGAAATGTTTCCCTTTTATCTAAATTCAGTCTCTCACCTGTGTGCTGGGTTCTCTCTCCTCCCACCTGTTGAAATCTAAGTAATCATGGTGGATTCTTGGGAAGGAAAACTCCACAGGTGATAAATATTTATTTGTAGGACACTATTGACATGAGAAAATATTCACAATATATTTCTAAATGAAAAAAAAAAATCAGGCTATCCAACAACATGAGTAGTAGAATAGCATTTCAAATAAGTAAGCACTTATTTGAACTTAGGTGCACTTAGATATGTAAATAGAGGTAGATAGGAAAGACTTGGAGAATGCGTGTGTTAGTAGTGAGTATTCCTCAATAGCAGAATAAGGGTGGGAGGGAGGGTGGGGTGTTTGTGTCTGTATTTTCTAGTTTGTATGCAGAGTTTAATTATGCTTGTAAATTAATTTTTAAATAGTTATTACTTTCAGATAAGTCTGAAAAACAGTGGTATAAAAGGGAAGACAGTTGTACAGGGAAGGCATGCCGTGGGGCCCACGACATTTTCTAAAGGGGATCTGCCAATTAATCTGCTCTTTTTAGCAGCCAACACAGACAAAATTGTTGACTACTAATTTTTAAGATCCATGAGGTAAGAACACCTCAGTTTAAATATTTATTTTTTTTGAGACAGAGCCTCAAGCTGTCACCCTGGGTAGAGTGCCGTAGCATCACAGCTTACAGTAGCCTCCAACTCCTGGGCTCAAGTGATTCTTCTGCCTCTGCCTCACAAGTAGCTGTGATTACAGGTGCCCTCCACAATACCTGGCTATTTTTTGGTTGCAGCCATCATTGTTGTTTGGCCGGCCAGGGCTGGATTTGAACCTGACAGCTCAGGTGTATGTGGCTGGCGCCTTAGCCGCTTGAGCTGCAGGCACCGAGCCAACACTTCAGTTTATTAATGTGTTCTTAGTCCCATTTTTCAAGTAGAGAAACAGAGGCATTAGTGCTCAAAGTTCATGGCTAATGTGGTAAAACCAACATAAAGTGTCAAAAGACAAAATTACAGAATCACAGTTGAAGATCTTAATTGTCAGCCGGGTGCTGTGGCTCACGCCTATAATCCTAGCACGCTGGGATGCCAAGATGGGTGAATTGCCTGAGCTCACAGGTTCAAAACCAGCCTGAGCAAAACAAGTGAGACCCCTTGTCTCTACTAAAAATAGAAAAATCTAGACAAGGGAATTCCTTGAGCCCCGAGTTTGAGGTTGCTGTGAGCTATGACACAACAGCACTCTACCCAGGGTGACAGCTTGAGATTCTGTCTTAAAAAAAAAAAAAAAGAATCTTAATTGGCTTTTCTTGGGATTCTAGAATTGGGCAACACTCCATCCTGTAAAATAGAGTGTTTCAATGAGCTGGGAGCAGAGGAGGTTGGTTTTACAGACAGAAAAGAGCTAAAGAAAGCAGAAACAATAAACAAAAAGCAGACTGGTTATTGCAAAGTTATTTTTCTTGTAAGGCATGAACAGGGAAACAGAACAACAGAAAAAATAACTGGCTAAAAATAAGTTATTTCAGGTTACTTTTTTTGATAAGGGTTGAAGCAGAGAGAGTTTCATTTTTATGCCAGTTGAGACTGGTGTGTTTGGGAAATCGGCTGTAATTTCTGTGACTTCCCAGAAGCCCAAATAACAACTCAGTTTCTTTTTTTTTTTTTTTTGAGAGAGAGAGCCTCAAGCTGTCGCCCTGGGTAGAGTGCTATGGCATCAGAGCTCATAGCAACCTCCAACTCCTGGGCTCAAGTGAGTCTCCTGCCTCTGCCTCCGAAGTAGCTGGGACTAACAGGTGCCCGCTACAACACCTGGCTGTTTTTTAGTTGCAGCTATAGTTGTCTGGCAGGCATGGGCTGGATTCGAACCCGCCAGCTCAGGTGTATGTGGCTGGCGCCTTAGCTGCTTGAGCCACAGGCGCCGAGCCAACAACTCAGTTTCTGTTTGTAAATGTGCAACCCCAACTGGAGTGACTCCATTTAGGTGGTCTGTTGGACTGACCTCCTAACAATGGTCTCTTCTCTCCTTTTCTTTTTTAAACAGAATCTCACTCTGTTTAAGTGGCTAGAAGTATTGTGGTCTCAGTGTAGCTCACAGCAACCTCAAACTCCTGGGTTCAAGCAGTCTTCCTCCCTAAGTCTCCTGAGTAGCTGGGGCTACAGGTATTCACTACAATGCCTGGCTAATTTTTTCTACTTTTAGCAGAGAGAGGGGTCTTGTTCTTGTTCAGGCTGGTCACAAATTCCTGAGCTCAAGGGATGCTCATGCCTTGGCCTCCTAGAGTGGTAGGATTACAGGTATGAGCCACTGTGCTGGGCCCTTCTTATTTTTATTTAACAAAGTAGATCACTGTTTAAGGACATTATAGTAAGTGATACCATCTAATGGTATCTAAAAAAGTACACATTGCTGTATTCTTGTATAGTATTTAAAAATAATCCTATTTTAAAATACAGCCATATAATTTTTCTTCTTTTGTTTTAGGGACGGAGTCTTGCTACGTCTGGAGTACAGTGCTGCCATTATAACTCACTGTAACTTCAAAGCCCTCAGCACAGCTTATAGTCCCACCTCAGCCTTAAAGTATCTGGGACTATGGGCATGTACCACTACACCTGGCTAATCTTAAATTTTTAAGCTTTTACATTTTTTTTGTAGAGATGGGGTCTGGCTATGTTGCCCAGGCTGGTGTTAACTCTGGCCTCAAGTGATCCTTTTGCTTTTGCCTCACAAAGTGCTGGGATTATAGGCATGGAGTCACTGCTCCTGGCCAAAGTTTCATAATTTTAATAAATTTGTGTGAAAATGCTATTGAATGGAAAAGTATCCTATACATTTTTACTAGATAAGCACTTGTGGGAGAAACACAAGTTATCTATCTTACTCTAACTCCATCCTAGCTATTTGCTGTAAGTTCTCCATCATTTGCAGTTTGGTTTAGCTCTCCCTAGTAAAGAAAGGTGATGTCTTTCTGTTAAAAATTGCAGCAACTGGCTCGGTGCCAGCAGCACAGTGGTTAGGGTGCCAGCCACATACATCCAGGCTGGCAGGTTCGAACCCGGCCCAGGCCAGCTAAACAACAATAATAACGACAACAAAAAAATAGCTGGGCATTGTGGTAGGTGCCTGTAGTCCCAGCTACTTGGGAGGCTGAGGCAAGAGAATTGCTTAAGCCCAAGAGTTTGAGGTTGCTGTGAGCTGTGACACCACCGCACTCTACTGAGGGTGACTTCATGAGACTCTGTCTAAAAAAAAAAAAAAAAAAAAAAAAAATTGCTGCAATTGCAATTCAATCACAATATGAAGCTTTGGGCACTCTGACTATGTTGGCTGTCAGCCCACGTTGTCAGGGCCCCTGATGCTTCTGGGGAGATAGAATGATGGCTTGGCTTCCTTAGGCTCAGGAGTCTAAAGTAAAGGACATACACCTGTGTTCACCTTTCCTCAAAATGAAACTCACCTTAAGCCCCACTAGCCAGCTTTTGGTGTCATTGCTCAGCCATTTCTCAGGGACCAGGCCCAGGATCTACCTCTTCTACACAGTTTTCCCCCCCACTAACTTCCTGAGCTCGGCTTGAGCCTCTGCCATCCCCACCACAACCCCCTGAAGCTGAATTTACCTCTTATCTGCACCTAGATCAGACTCTTCTGCTCCCAGCTCTTCCCTGGGCTTTCTGGTTACCTCCCTGCCCTGGAATCTTTCCAACCACTCCTAAATCACTCCAGGATGGATCACGAGTCTGTACTTAAATCGGAGGCCAAATAATCATTAGGAAATAAGCCTGAAGCTTAAACTTAGAAACTCCAACTTATGAAGAAGAACAAAAATATGAGACACATCAAAACAGTGAAGCGTCGTGCAACAATGTTACCATGACCAGGGGATTTATTCAGAAGCTGTGAGAGCAGTGTAGAGATGCGAGGAACACTCCAGTGATGTATGTTCTCAGAGTGGCATCAAAGATAAGATTAAAATGTTTATATTCACGCAAAATTTAATCTATTCAAGTCCATTTTAAATGACAAAGGAGAACAGATGTACTCACCCTGTGTGTATAACATCCTGTTTGTTTCCCAGATGAATTCTTCTTTCTGTAGATAATATCTGTTATTTGCTTATTTGACTTTACAACTATTAGTGTTTAAAGTGTAAACACATGAGATAAGTAATCACATGGTTAAAAGGTCTTTAATGACAATGCAATTTTTTAATGTTAGACTTTTCAAATGTTATAGTAAAAGTCAAAATCAACCAACAGAGGTTCATGGAAAAGGTAGAATTAGTTTCCTTGTTTATGTATACCAAATCCTGCCAGTCCTTAACTAGATTAATTTGTATTTCCTAACAAAAGGTCTATTTCAGGCATGTAGAAATGAGGAAAGTATAAATCATTTATTTACATATCACTAATTTAAAATGATATGGATGTAACCAATTAAACATAAAAGGGTACTGTGTGTAGTAGGTACTTAGGGTAAGCCAATAATTAAAATGTATGGTTCATGCACTCAAGGAATTTACAGTATGAAATTAAGGTATCTGGCTCAGTGCCTGTAGCTCAGTGGCTAAGGCACCAGCCACATGAACTGGGGCTGGCGGGTTCGAACCTGGCCCAGGTCTGCAAACAATGACAACTACAATAGCAAAAAAATAGCCAGGCATTGTGGTGGGCACCTGTAGTCCCAGTTACTTGGGAGACTAAAGCAAGAGAATTGCTTAAGCCCAAGCAATTTGCGGTGGCTGTGAGCTGTGATGACACAGCACTCTACCAAGGGCGACATATTGAGACTCTGTCTCAGAAAAAGAAAGAAAGAAAAGGTCAGAAGTTCTGGAAAGTCAGCTTAATGAGTTAAATTCTTTAGGAGAAGGAATGATGGGGGGAGGCTGGAAGGAATTGTCAACAAAGGCCTTCAGGGTGACAAAGAAATGATGAACATAAACTCATATTAGCAGTAAAAGATACTAGATAAGCAGGCAAGAGCAAGTTAATATGTATTCATCAGAGTCGTAGGCCCAGGGCTTTTATATAGGCATTTTGAAAGAGCTCAAAGGTCCCATTCTGTGGCATTCTTCAGTATCCAGAAAATATGTTATATTCCATCTCATTTAGTTCTGTAACCAACTAGAGCTTAGAAGTACAACTATGACTGATGAGATTATTCAAGCAGAATTTTATAATGATTGTGTTACTAATAATATTAAGAATGGAAGTGCAAATTTTCTCTAGCCATTTCCCCACACCATGTCTAGTGGGAAAGACAAGCAAAAGGCAAATGGACACCTTTGCCGTCAATGTATGTGTTTCTTTTTCTTTTTAAGAAAAATAGTCTTTTTGTTTAAGAAATAACAAATGAAAATAATTGCAGAGGCAATGCCTAATTTTCATAGTAGGCTTTCTGAAGGTATTGACTTGAATTATATATATTTTTTTTTATTTCAAATTGACATCAGAGTACAAATGTTTAGGTTACATTTTTCTCACTTCCAGAGTAAAGTTCCAGTTGTAAAAGAGCCCCTCACCCAGGGGGCACGTTGTACACCCTCACACTGTGCACAGTAGGTGAGATTCCCCTTCATGACCTCCGTCCTTCTGCCAGCCGTCCTCTCCCCTTCCCCCAGTATAGGTGATTCTAAGTGGAACCTCTTGTGGGGAGTTAATGTAGAAGCGTCCCACTCTCTTCCGAGGTCGGCGATTCTTGAGAATCATTGTCCAGATGTTCTCTGGTAAGGGGTAACTGCTACCTTCCACTCACCGCTTACCATGAGCCCTTCACGTTGGGAATTGAACCCTAATTCAGGTTTGTTGGGACATCGCACCCTGATTATCATAATACAAGGCAATGTACTCTCTTGCCTCTTTTCTCATTCTTTTTAGGGTCAGGGTCAGGGAAAAATATGCCATATGTAAATAGCTTGTAATTTTCTTCACACCTCAGAATCTTGTCTTCATCAAATCTGACCTCTTAAATTGGCAAGATCAGTATGTACCTCCAAGGTCATTCTGGAAGGGGGTGACAGTGAGGGGAGGGCTCCCCAGATGCTTGCCAATCTCCGTACAGCAGTGACAGACTTCACTTCATTCCCATTGGTCCCATTCCATTGGCCAGATTTTGTCATAGGCCCACCTAGCAGCAAAAAGGTGCTCCAGGCACGCTCTTCCCAGACTCAGGGGGCAGCTTGTTGGAGGGCATTTCTTTGAATGTAATTAGGCTGCAGGCTGAACTGGGCCTCAGACAGATTTTATTTGGCCAACAATATTGTTGGCCAGGAACATATTTAAGATACTTTTTAATATGTTGCCAATATTTTTGAAAAGGGAGATTTTTTACATTTAAGAAAATTCTTCATTTGTTTCTCTCAATGGAGTCAGACTGCTTGCAACATGAGGCTTGTATTTCTTCTTGGTGGGTGCTGGAGCTGGATACTATTTTCCAGTTTGCCTTAGTCCCCTCTCATAACCCTGGTCAGTCCATCTAGCTAGATTTACTCCTTTTGGTTATCTGCCTGGGCACTGCTGGCATTTGAACTTGTAATTCAGGAACTAAGTCAACAGAAATGAACATTCTTGCAGTCCTGGAGGCTAGAAATCTCAGGGCAAAATGTTAGTTCCTTCTGAAGTCTGTGAGGGGAGGATCTGTTGCCGGCCACTCTCCTTGGCTTATAGATGGCTGTCTTCATGTTCAGATGGCATTCAGCCTGTATGTGTGTCTCTGTGTTCAGATGTCCCCTTTTCATAAGGACACCAGTCGTGTTGAACTCTGGCCCACCCTAAGGAGGTCATTTGAACTTTATTACTTCTATAAAGCTCCTGTCTTCAAAAAAGGCCTCCTTATGAGGAAGTAGGGGTTAGATTCCAACATATGAACTTGGGTGGAGTCATAATTCAGCTCACAACATCAGATTAACTCACTTGGTTTCACATGTATTTCATAATTATATACAGAGGGAAAACCCCAAAATGTTCTGATGTAGATAGCTGCTCATTTTACCCTTGTATTAAAAAAGCAGGCATATTTAATATGAAAGTTGAGATGCAATTTCATAGTGAATTGTCTATCTTTGCAAGGAATGCCATGTTTTTGGTTTATTATTATTATTATTATTTTGATAATTTTTTTATTGTTAAATCATAACTGTGTACATTAGTGCAATCAAGGGGTACAATGTGCTGGTTTCATATACAATCTGAAATATTCTCATCAAACTGTTCAACCTAGCCTTCATGGCATTTTCTTAGTTATTGTATGTTTTTGGTTTTATTTATTTATTTATTTAGAGACAGAGACTTAAGCTGTCACCCTGGATAGATGGAGTGCTGTGGTGTCATAGCTCACAGCAACCTCCAACTTGGGCTCAAGTGATCCTCTTGCCTCAGTTTTTCTATTTTTGGTAGAGACAGGGTCTTGCTTTTTGCTCAGGCTGGTCTCAAACTTGTGAGCTCAAGCAATCCACCCACCTTGGCCTCCCCGAGTGCTGGGATTGCAGATGTGAGCCACCACTCCCGGCCCAGGTTCTTGGTTTTAAACTGGGCAGCTGGGGCCAAATGTGGTGGCTCATACCTGTATTTCTAGCACTTTGGAAGGCCGAATGGGGAGGGTTGCTTGAGGCTAGGAGTTCAAGACCAGCCTGGGCAACCCAAAGAGACCCTTTCTCTATAAGCATGGTGACACATATCTGGTGTCCCAGCTAATCAGGAGGTTGAGGCAAAAGGATTGCTTGAGCCCAGGAGTTTGAGGTCATAGTGAGCTATGACCAGGCCACTGCAGTCTAGCCTGGGCAACAGAGCAAGACTCAAAACAAAACAAAACTGTGTAGCTTGCAGGGCCTGTAAAGGCTCAGAAGAATCTCACCATTTTGTGGGAAGAAGTGTTTTCATACCCGGAGGAGCAATGCCGAGGGTGTTGTATTCCTTGCCAAAGAACCAAACTTATTCCATAGTTCTGTTCAATCTTGAATATGATTTTTCTCTTTCACAGGCAGAGATTCACGTAATTGTCCACCTACACCCTCTATCTCCAGAGCATTCATGAAGCAACACACATTTTCAGTGGACTGTTGAGTCTGCCAGTAGCAGAAGTCACCCCACAGAGCAAGCTATATAATGTCCCCAAACTTTAATTTGTGGTAGATCTAACTGTTTATGCAAATTACGTGGAAGTGTGACTAACTGCCATTCACGTTTCTGTCAAGTCCTCTCACTAAGCATTCATGGACTCTATGAGGGAGGGGGGCTTTGCTAGCTGGGGTTCTCGCTAGGGTCAGCCAGGAAGGGCCCTATTGGCAGGTCCAGCATCTGGGGCCCAATGGCATGAAGCACAGCATACTCTTCCCCTTTACTAATAAAACACATACCCAAAGGGGAAAATAAAAGTAAGTATGGTAACATTACTTCTCAAAAATCTGTTTTAAGCCAGGCCTGGTGACACGTATTTGTAGTTCTGCCTATTTGGGAGGCTGAGGCAGGAGGATTGCTAGAGGCTGCAGCGGGCTAGTCATGCCACAGTAGTACAGTCTGGGCAATAGAGTGAGAGCTTATCTCTCTCTTGTTAAAAAAAAAGTCTGTTTTATAGATAGTTGGGGGCTCGAAGTGTCAAAGTCAAATAGGGCTAATGGGTTATTATTAATTAAAAATGGGAAGTAAGGGCCAATATTTGTCTTCATGATGACAAGTAGCCAGTTTAACTGTTTCCTCTTATCTTTTAGCCAATGATTTGACTGATTTCATCAAACAGCTGAGATATTTGGGGCCACGTGAGCATAAAGAACTATTATAAAATCTTTAATGTCAAGGCAGAGGGCTATAAAGGTAAACAAATAACGCTGATGAAAAGTTAACAAAACATTTCATTTAATTAGAAAGATTCGAATTCAAAATTCGTGGGGCTATTGAGATAACTCGACAGAACTTTGTACTAGAACAGTCCAGTGATTCATTTCCTCCCTTGGGACAAGAAAGGCTGAGACCTTCTTTCACTAGCATTAGTTGAAAAAGAGGATCTAGAAATCCTTCTCCGGCTGCTGAGGTGCTGAGTAGCTGAATGTAATTATGTAGAATTCTGTAACTCAGCACAAATTCAATACTCCATGCCTTCTTAGGAACAATAGGAAATAACCCATTGTCTCTTCTCTGCTTTTATCTTTACTTGATCTACTGTTAAGACTTTTTTTCTTTTTTTAGAGACAGAATCTCACTCTGTCACCCTGGGTAGAGTGCCATGGCGTATAGCTCACAGCAACCTCAAAATCCTGGGCTCAAAGATCTTTTGCCTCAGCCTCCTGAGTAGCTGGGACTGTAGGCACCTGGCTACAACACCTGGCTAGTTTTTCGTTTTTTAGTAGAAATTGGTCTTCCTCTTGCTCAGGATGGTCTCCAACTCCTGAACTCAAGCATCCATCCAACTCAGCCTCCCAAAGGGCTAGGGCTGTGCCCAAGCCTCAGAAGAAGACTTTTCTTAAAAAGCATGTGTCTGCATCCTCCTTCAGCCCAAGTCTCTGGTGCCTGGGGCATCCTAAGCCCTGCATCTTTCTGGAGGCAACCTTTCCTTTAATATCTAAAGGGCTAGTCACTGTAGCCTGCTCTAATAAGCTCAGGGTATTCTGGGAGGAGAGAGCTCAGGTTCCATCTTCATCAGCTCACACTGCTGCCTGCTAGAGAGTGTCTTAGTTCCTCACTGCCATCCCCATTGTCCTATTTTTATGTTTTAAACACAAGAGCATCATTCTTCTGCTGAAGGTGAGGAGACCACAGCAGGGTAACAATAGAGTAATTACAGTGCAGAATAGTAGACATTTCTATCCTAAAATTCTTCAGCTATTTTCACCATTTAAAATTTTTTGCACAACTTTCTGTCTGGGGTCTGTATGCCACTATCTACATATATTTTGTTTATTTGTTTTGTGTGTGTGTTGTTATTTTTTTTAAACAGAGTCTCACTCTGTTGCCCTGGTGAGAGTGCCATGGCACCATAACTCATAGCAACCTCAAACTCCTGGCCTCAAGGATCCTCTTGCCTCAGCCTCCAGAGTAGCTGAGACTACAGGTGACCACCATAATGCTTGGCTAGTTTTTCTATTTTTAGTAGAGAGTGGTCTCATTCTTGCCCAGGCTGGTCTCAAAGTCCTGAGTTCAGGCAATCACCTGCCTGAGCCTCCCAGAATGCTAGGAGCCACTGCTCCCAGCCTGCGTGCTACTATATTATTGTACTTGGGCCTGTCTGTCTTCTACGGTTCCCCAAACAGCCCTCCTTCAGCTGCCACTACGGAATGAGCAGCCAATCCTCTTGATAGAGTGTCCATTAAATTGGGCTTGGCTTGTCACTCACCATTATGAGATACATTGTTTTGGGTGTTCTCAGTTTTAGATTTCGAATCCTGGCCAAAAGTTTTGTTGATATGCAGTTCCATTTAGCTAAGAAAATATTTCCCCAAACTTGCTCTAGAAATCAAATCCCAAATTATGTTTGTTGGATGTAATTTTTTTTAGTGGGTGGGTGTATTTTTATCTCTGGGAAGATTTGGAATTAAAAATAGAAATGATGGCTCGACGCCTGTAGCTCAGTGGCTAGTGTGCCAGCCACATTCACCAGGGTTGGTGGGTTCGAATGCAGCCCAGGCCCACCAAACAACAATGACTACTACAACCAAAAAACAGCTGGGCATTGTGGTAGGTGCCTGTAGTCCCAGCTACTTGGGAGGTGGAGGCAGGAGAATCGCTGAAGCCCAGGAGTTGGAGGTTGCTGTGAGCTGTGATGCCACAGCACTCTACCCAGGGCAACAGCTTGAGGCACTGTCTCAAAAAAAAATAAATAAATAAATAAAAAAAAATAAATAAAATAAATTTAACTTTAATAAATTGAATAGTAATAAAAATAAAATACATCATGCTGGGTGGCACCTGTGGCTCAAAGGAGTAGGGTACTGGCCTCGTATACTGGTGGTGGTGGGTTCGAACCTGGCCCCACACAAAAAACTGCAAAACAAAAAAGAAAAAATCATGCATGCTAGAACTCTTGTACATAATAAGAGGATAAGATTTATGCTACATAATTAGTCATTACAATACAAATTAGCAGTACTGCAATCACTGATGGAAGATTTCTTTCTTCCCAGTTAGACTGTAAGAGATTATGTGAGTGGAGAGATAATTTTTTTTTTTTTTTTTTTTTTTGGAGACAGAGCCTCAAGCTGTCACCCTGAATAGAGTGCCCTGGTGTCACAGCTCACAGTAACCTCCAACTCCTGGACTCAAGTGACTCTCCTGCCCCTGCCTCCCAAATATCTGGGACTACAAGCACCCGCCACAATGCCCAGCTATGTTTTGGTTGCAGCCGTCATTGTTTGGTGGGCTCAGCCTGGATTCTAATCTGCCAGCTCAGGTGTGACACCATGGCATGGTGGTGGCTGGTGCCTTAGCTGCTTGAGCCACAGGTGCCGAGCTGATAATTTTTTTTTTTTTTTACTGCATATCCCATGTGTCTTTTGATGATTTCTTGTAGGAGTGAAAACTGCGAATAATCTCAAGAACTGCTTTCTGGACAGCGTCTGTGGCTCAAAGGGGTAGGGCGCCGGTCCCATATGCCAGAGGTGGCGGGTTCAAACCCAGCCCCGGCCAAAAATAAAAAGAACTTAAAAAAAAAAAAAAAAAAAAAAAAAAGAACTGCTTTCTGTTGGAATAGTTTTAACTTTTGCTTCATAAAATCAGCATTAGGAGAATACTAATCAATTAGCAGGAAACACAAATTTGTTGTGCAACATCTCCAGTTATCAAAGAATTAACCTGGGCAGTGCTTGTGGCTCAGTGAGTAGGGTGCTGGCCCCATATACCTAGGGTGGTAGAATTTAACCCGGTCCCCGCCAAACTGCAACAAAAAGTAGCTGGGCATTGTGGTGGGTGCCTGTAGTCCCAGCTACTTTGGAGGCTGAGGCAAGAGGATCACCTAAGCCCAAGAGCTGGAGGTTGCCATGAGCTGTGATGTCACAGCACTCTACTGAGGGCGATAAAGTGAGACTCTTGTCTCTAAAAAAAAGGAAGCAGTGGATGACAGGATTTCTGCACAACTGGTTAAGAAAATTTTACCTCAGTTAGCAAAACTGGCATTGAAAATCTAGTAGTTCTGAAATTAGAATCAACACTTAACTAGTACAGATTCAGCTCTTGTCACTTACAGTTTACAAAATGAAAAATGGCAAAATGGTAACTTTATCTACTATGCATCTTCCTTACTGTAAAATAGAGAAAGAAAAGCACCTGCTTCCTAGGATTGCTGGGAGGGTTAAATAAGATAGTAAATTGCTGAGTTACTGACACAGAGAGGGGGCAAAATAAATGTTGTCTATTACTGTCAGCTGGTCAGTGACAGGGATAATACTGTGTAAATGCATGGGGTGGACACTTGATGCTCTTGTTGTTTTCGGCCACTTCACATCCATTCCCTCTTCCTAAGCCTTGATTTTTTTTTTTCCCTAGAAGTTACTTATTTCTCAATGTACAGTCCCTTGTCTATCAAGGTGCTTATGCTTATGGGTAGGCAAGTAATCCAAGCTAGACTAACTAAATCCCCACCCCTGGGACTTTGATTCTTGGGTGAGATGGTGTAAGAAGGAAAATATTTTGTAATCCAAGATACAGGCTGTGCTAGTCCACAGCCAAACATGGCCTGTTGGGCCTGAGGCCCCAGCTAGTCAGCAGGGCTAGTGGCTAAGCAGGCGAGCAGGACACCACACAGAGGGCCCAGGGGATAGGTCGGGACCTGCCAGGCACCTTGGCTTCTGTCCATTACTGTCTGACCAACTCCCAAGAGTTGCGGCTGATGCTTGCTCTGCCTTCTAAGTCTTAAACAAGTTCTTCTTTGCCCAGCTCTAACTTGGAACAGTACAGAGTAGGAGATTCTGAGAAAGAGAGTTCCCAAATAAATCAAGTTGACAACTGCACATTCCAGCATAGTTTTTAAGAAAATAAATGGAGATGATAGATAGGACTACATCAGCACATGGCCTGGCCTATTGTCAGTGCTTACTAAAAGCTCATTAATTTATCTTAGTATTCGTAAATCAAGTGACCTGTGCTGATAGTATCTAGACTTGAAGTCATTGTTTATGACCATTTTTAACAGGAGAGTTGCTGACACACATTTTTTTAGAGTGATTAGTATTGTTGGTCCACTGTATCTTTCCTCTGAACTTGTTTGGAAATAGTTTATGAGGATAACTATTATTATTATTATTATTTGAGATAGAGTCTCACTCAGTCACCCTGGGTAGAGTGCTGTGGTGTCAAAGTTCACAGCAACCTCAAACTCTTGGGCTTAAGCAATCCTCTTGCCTCAGTCTCTCAAGTAGCTGGAACTATAGGTGTATATCACAATGCCTGGCTATTTTTTCTATATTTAGTAAAAATGGGGGTCTCAAGCTCGTGGACTCAAGTAATCCACCCACCTCTGCCTCCCAGAGTGCTAGGGTTACAGGTGTGAGCCACTGAGCCTGGCCTGTGAATTTCTTTATTATTATTATCAATTAATAATAATAATAATAATAATTTTATTATTATAATAAATAATTATATAAATTATATAAATAATAATAATTTATTATTAATAAAATTATTAAATTATTAAATTTATTATTAATAAAAATAATAATTGATAATAATAATTATTATTTTTGCAGTTTTTGGCTGGGCAGGGTTTGAACCCGCCACCTCCAGCATATGAGACCGGCACCCTACCCCTTTGAGGCACAGGTGGTGCCCTACCCCTTTGAGCCACCCTGGCCTGTGAATTTCTTATATTTAGATTTCTTTTTGCTAGTCTTGTAACTTAGATTTCTTTTGCTAGTCTTGTATCTTTAGTTTGAAAAATAAGAATAATGTACTTTTCTCACAAAGGAGTTAGCTTATTAGCTCTTCTGAGATTCTATAATTTTCTTTCTTTTCTTTTCTTTTTTTTTTTTTTTTTTTGCAGTTTTTGGCCAGGGCTGGGTTTTAACCTGCCACCTCCAGCATATGGGGCCGGTGCCCTACTCCTTTGAGCCACAGGTGCCACCCGAGACTCTGTAATTTTCATCAGAAGGGTTCTGGTCAGAAGCAAGGCTGCTCAGCTGGGATCTGTAGGAGAATTTAAGAAAGATACAGAAAAGGCTAAGGAAAGAAGGAATGTCTAGGCATCCAGGGACTAGCAATAATTAAAAGGTATCCTTGCCCCAAGTCCTGAAGGGACCAAAGGGAGAAATGACCCAGTAGGCACTGAATCGAGCAGGAGAGACTGCCAGCAGGAGCTGTACTTTTAAACAGGCAGAGTCTCCACCTTGTGCTAAAGCAGGGCAGCACTGAAGGAAGAAATGGCCCACCTTTTCCTCCTGGTCACTCATCTCCTGCCAATGCCTCTGGATGGGCGAACACAATTAGTAGCCTGAGGGCAAGGGTATGTGTGTGTGTGTGTGTGTGTGTGGATGATGCAGTCTCTAGAAGGCAGGTCTGCTGGGAGAAGAGGACACACAGGTGCAGTTGTGTATTTGTGAGTAAGTGTCCCCTGAGACAGTGTCAGAGAAGACCCGGGTCTGGGAGCAAGAGGTACTTCAGGCAAGGTGAAGGGCTGTTCCTGACAGACTGAGAGTGAAGACTGTAGGACTTGTCACCGGTCACCAAAGCCGTGGGAGGACTAAGAGGTCAGGCCACGAGGCTCAGAGTGGTGCACAAGAGGTGTCTGGTACAATTCTGTAACAGCATTGAGCAGAAGCCCTGGTCTTTCTCCCCAGTTAGACTAGTGGGGATTGTGTGAGTGGAGAGATAATGTTTGCTTTTTTTTTTTTTATTATTGCATATCTTTCTTTATTTTTTATTTTTTTGAGATGACCAGGCAGGTGTCTATTTTGTGCTTACAAACTATGGTCATGTTAACATGTAGAACATCAGCCAAGAATAAGAACAAACTGCTTAACAGAACAGAGTGTACACTGCCCACTCCCTAGTGCAATCATTTAAGACAAACTTCTTGGGTACCCTAAGGAGGTTGGAGTCTGCATGATTGGTGGGTGTCATGGGGGTTGAGTCAGAATTCAGTCTCAGGAGGTAATTCCTGACTCTGTGCTTTCCATGGTCAGGCCACCTGAAGACCATGGGCAGGGAGGAACAGCCCCAGGCAGGGGTCAGGCCAGCCGGGCATGTGGGTATTAAGGCCAGTGAAATGCACATGTTCCAGGAGCCAGTCAACCAAAGGAGGAGGATCCAGAGAGGGCAGTGCTGCTGGACTCAGAGCTCAGCCTCCCCCAAAGGAGCTCCTGGTCCCCATCTTCAGTCTGCAGGCCGAGCTTCTCCTAGAAGGGGTTGTGGCTGCTGGGCCCAGAGGGCGTTAACAGTACACCTGGAGCAGGGGTGGCCCTGGAAGGATGAGTTGTGACTGGCTGGGTATCCTGGGGCGCCATAAAGCCTCAGCTTCTGGGACATGGCATTTGCTGTTGTCTCCTGGGAGATCTGCGCTGTCAGTTCCTTGACAGCCCGAGCCCACCATGGTCTCATGGCCACTGTCAGGGGCAGCAGCAGCCCTGGTCCAACGTCCCTCTGAGGTCTGTGGACGGGCTCGGCACTTTGGAGTACTGATCAGAATGATGCTGCATACCAGGCGGCCCTCATCCAGGTGGGAGTCCCGTGTGATACTGCTGCTAAGGTCGGGGATCTTACTGGTTTTCTCCAGCAAGGTAGTGTCTGACCTGCACTTGGCTGCTCATCAATCTGTGTACGCTGAACAGCTCCGTCAGCTTCTTGAAGATGAGCACTTTGATCCCTCTCCTCCGTGGAGCCCCTGCCCACCCAGGCAGGTCCAGGTCTGACTCGTGGAAGGAGTAGGACTGCTCAGAGCCACGGGGGCTGGGAGCCAGGTGCTTGGCAGGCGGTGCTGCTGCCCACGGTTGACGTGAACCGCTGGCCATCCCGCCGGCTGGAGGGTGCACGGTTGGGACTTGGGGGAACTCCACTGTGCTGTTTGGC
Organism: Loris lydekkerianus; assembly: GCA_963574355.1. Classification (NCBI taxonomy): domain Eukaryota; kingdom Metazoa; phylum Chordata; class Mammalia; order Primates; family Lorisidae; genus Loris; species Loris lydekkerianus. The sequence goes on along the minus strand of CAUYPK010039441.1, from coordinate 12,096 downwards.
TCAGATGGCTTCAGCAGCTCCTTCAGTGGAGTCCCCAGCAGACAAGCAAAGCCTGCAGCCTGGCACACAGACTCCACAGCGCTGGAGACAATCCCAGAGTGGCGAAAGCAGAAGGCAGCTCGTTACCAGTCCCACACCCAGGGTCGCCAGAGCAGGCAGCAGGTGGGGGTCTCAGCGGCTGGCTCAGTAATGCTTTCTGGCCCATGGTGACCAAGGTCCTCAGGGTCTGGCCTATGAGTGTGACGGCTCGGTGGGCATTGGGGTGGCCCATCATTTGTTTCCAGACATAGCTCAGTTGGCCGCTTTCCAGGTTCCCAAGTGTGGTGGGCCGGGCTGTCCAGGCCAGGGCAGGGTTCACTGGTGGTCTGTCCCGCCAGGCGCCTGTCCCACCAGGTGAGCCGCCTCAGCCCCTCCCCCGTCCCCTTGCCCCTCCCCAATTGTCTTTAAATAATTTCTTACATTGAGTGAAAACTGCAGATAATCTCAAAAGATGCTTTCTATTAGAATGTTTTTTTTTTTTCTGTTTGTTTTATTGTTGGTGTATTAGAATGGTTTTAACCTTTGCCCTATAAAATCATTATTAGTAGAATAGTAGTTAATTAGCAGGAAACCCAATAGTTAATTAGCAGGAAACCCAACTTTGCTGTGCTTCCTCCTCAGTTATTAAAGAGTTAATCCCAGGCTTGGTGCCTGTGGCACAAGCGGCTAAGGCGCCAGCCACATATACCTGAGCTGGTTGGTTCAAATCCAGCCCAGGACCGCCAAACAAGGATGGCTACAACCAAAAGAAAATAGCTGGGCGTTGTGGCAGGCGCCTGTAGTCCCAGCTACTTGGGAGGCTGAGGCAAGAGAATCACTTAAACTCAAGAAGTGGAGGTTACTGTGAGCTGTGACGCTAAGGCACTCTACGGAGGACAACATAGTGAGACTCTGTCTCAAGAAAAAAAAAAAAAGAAAGAAAAGAAAAGAGTTAATCTCAGCAGCAGAAGGGTGGGGGGAAGGAAGCAGTGTATAGGATTTCTGCACATCTGATTAATAAACTGAAAAGTGGAAAGTTATCTTTTTATACTTTTTAGCCAAAACTAGTTGTGTTTTATGTATTTATTAATCCCATAAGTGTTTACAAAGCAGATTTTAGGATTTTTTTTTTTTTTTTGCTAGAGACAGAGTCTCACTTCATTACCCCATAGAGTGCTGTACCGTCACAGCTCACAGCAACCTCCAACTCTTGGGCTTTGGCAATTCTCTTGCCTCAGCCTCCCAAGTAGCTGGGACTACAGGCACCCACCACAATGCCCAGCTAGTTTTTGGTTGTAGTTGTCATTGTTGTTTGGCAGGCCTAGGCTGGGTTCCAACCTGCTATCTCCAGTGTATGTGGCTGGTGCCCTAGCTGCTGAGCTACAGGTGCTGAGCCGGTTACATAATGTTCTAAATAATAATTAAACAGCACAATTATTTGTAATGATTACCTATACAAACACATAATAATTCAGGTCTCTGATTTTGGACACTTAGGCTCTATTCAATTTCTTTCTCCTCCAGTGGTTTTCAACCTTCCTAATGCTGCAATGTACTTTCATTGTTAAAAAGAGGCTGCAACCTACAGGTTGAGAACTGCTGTGACCTAGACTTTCGTGGTGAACAGCAACACAGTGAATAATTTGCATTCATCTTTGCCTGTTTTTTCAGGATAAGTTTCAAGAAATTGGGTTGTTCTTTCAGACATCAAAATTTAATGTTGCATATTTAAAAATTATGACTGATTGTTACAATGTCTTTCATATGAGATGTATCTTACTAGTAATAGCACATAAGTTCTCTGAGAACAGGAATTTTGGACTGTTTTCTTCACCATTGTATCCTAAGTATACAGACCTATGTGAATGAGAAAAAACACTTGAAGAAAACAAACAAAATATTGACAATACGTATTAGCATGAGCTAAGGGTAGGAAGATAATTGTGGTTCCTTTTTCTTTTTTTTTTTTGAGACAGTCTCACTTTGTCACCCTTGGTGGAGTGCCATGGCAACAAAGCTCACAGCAACCTCAAATTCTTAGGCTCAACCAATCCTCCTGCCTCAGTTTTTGAATTTTAGTACAGACAAGACTCTCACTGTTGCTCAAGCTGGTCGCGAATTTGTGAGCTCAAGTGATTCACCTACCTCGGCCTCCCAGAATGCTAGGATTACAGGTGTGAGCCACCATGCCTACCCATGACTTCTTATCACCCAAGAATGTGTTTTTCTTATTGTTTCTGCTAATTAAGACAAGGCTTTTTGTTCCTAGGAGCTGAAAACATTTCAAAATGTTTTCATAAAATGTACTACTGGCATCATTTCAAACATTTTAGAGTAAGCCATGTGGTACACCTATAGCTATTTCAAAATTTTTTTTTTTTTTTTTTTGAGACAGAGTCTATGTTGTCCTTGGTAGAGTGCTGTGGCATCACAGCTCACAGCAACCTCAAACTCTTGAGCTTAAGTGATTCTCTTGCCTCAGCCTCCCAAGTAGCTGGGACTATAGGCACCCACCACAACACCTGGCTATTTTTTTTTTTGTTGTAGTTGTCACTGTTGTTTAGCTGGCCTGGACTGGGCTCGAACCAGCCAGCCTTGGTGTATGTGGCTGGTGCCCTACTCACTGAGCTATGGGTGCTGAGCCTCATTTGATAATTCTTAGAGTATAGCTTCAAATAACAGCAGAGATAGATAGCTACATATTTAGTATAAATGGTATATAGTTGGTTAAAAACATTTGTAAAACATGTGATGTGCCAGGCACCAGCCTCAGCTTTGCAGATCCAAAGCTTAATAAAAGGTGGCCCACCTCCTGGAATAAAAACATGATTGTTTTACAATAAGTTTTATTTTTTTTGTTGTCCTGAATAGAGTGCCATGGTGTCACAGCTCACAGCAACCTCCAGCTCCTGGGCTTAGGTGATTCTCTTGCCTTAGCCTCCTGAATAGCTGGGACTATAGGCACCCGCCACAATGCCTGGCTATTTTTGTTGCAGTTGTCACTGCTGTTTTTAGCTGGCTGGGCTGGGTTTGAACCCACCACCCTTGGTATATGGGGTCAGTGCCCTACCTACTGGGCCACAGGTGCCACCCAATAATTTGTATTTTTATCATATATTTCCAGGGATGAAAAAATGTGCAAATATGCTTTATTCAATATCTGTTTATGCTGTTAAATGATCATAAAAATTATGCTATTTTCAAACCCTAGAGAGAGAAGCAGAGACGTGAAAAGCTCAAGGACAAATCCTTGTTTATAAAAGTTGCCATACATAATATGTATTTTCTGCAGTTCTGCGTTAGAATGCTACTCTGGAAAAGACCAAAGGAGGTGTATTATTTGGGTACATAGCTCATCCTACTAAAGAGGTAAGTGTATGTTAATATCCTAATAAATTTTGTAGCACATATTTTATGTGAAAGGTGAAATATTACAATATTTTCGACAGCGAATCGATAAGGTAGGCATTTAGTTTTACTACTTTCCGGATTATTAGGCTGTTGAGTGAAAGCAATATAGCTATTAATAGTTAAAGGAGGTGTCCATTTAATGAAAGGCACGTAGGAGGCGAATTGGTCTTTACGATATATGCCGTGTTCCTAGTTGCCCTGTCTGATTTCCTTAGCTTGACATTAAAAAAATTAAGTTCCAAAGTTCTCAGGCATCTTTCTCCTTCCTTTATTGATTTACTATAAATCTGTCACTGACCAACATTTAAACAGAACACATAAATCATATATATCAAGTTACAAGGCTAACGGAGTAGTGTAATAAGTAAGAAGATATACCTGTGAGACCCTGGTTACAGTCCTCCTTATTTGAGGGAGGAGTTTGCCACTGACCCATGCAGCACTGCGAGGCTCAGCCCAGGAATTCTCACCCAGCCCAGGCATTTATGGCTCTGAGAGTTCAATGCACCTTTCCCCTGCATCTCACCCTTTGTGTCCCACAGAGAGGACTGTATTGGCCACTTCTGGTTAGCATACCAATGACCAAAGAATATTTCAGAGCTCTTTCGGGGTTTTCCCCTTTAATTCTGCTCCTGGTCTTGTCACACCTCTCCCTGCAAGATTCTTGCCTTCCAGGCTGGTTTCTGGTCCTTCAGCCACAGGACTCACTGCAGTCATTTCAGTGAAACTGATGGCTTCCACTTAGGGGACAGAGCCACATTGGCTTCAGCCTGCATGTTTTGAGATAGGCCAGTAGGCCTCATAGGTATGCCTGTGTAGATACAACACACAACCAAGTAATCTGTGAAAGGGGCTCTGGGGGATAACAGGAGAAGTAGGAGACCCAGGTCCTGCTGGGCAGCTTCCCTACACCATTCCAGGTTCATGCCATGTTCTGCTCCAACCTGCTTTTTTCTCCAGGAAAGAGTTTCTGTGGTTTCTGGCTTGTGGTTGAAGTTAGTCAATGGGTTGTTCTGGCAAGAAGTTAAAGGGAGAGAGAAACAATGAGGCCATAGTATTTATAATCCTGGTAATCTACCTGGGAGGTTACCTTGAGCTACTCTTATAGAAGGTCATGGCGGGTCAAGGAAGCCCACTGTCCACCTCTCTATGGTCTGGTAACCTCTTCCACTCCCTGTGTCTAAGGTGGTGACAACAATTCTTGGCACTCCCAGGAGTCCTTTACTACCCCTTGTGTTTCCCGGGCACGCTGTCCACCTGTGCGTCACAATTTCATTTTAAATGACCCTAATGTGTGTGTGCCATCTGTTTAGTGCTGGGGCCCTGACTGTCGCCCTGTAAGACATACAGACATCGTAAAGAAAGAAACTGTGTTTCAGATAAGCCAGTGTAATAGGGAGCAATTTATTCTACCATTTGGCCATGGAGGAGCTTTTTCTGAGGAGGGAACCTTGAACAAGGTGCAGGGGAAAATTCAGCACTGAAGCTCACAGCAACCTCCAACTCCTGGGCTTAGGTGATTCTCTTGCTTCAGCCTCCCGAGTAGCTGGGACTACAGGCACCCGCCACAAAGCCCAGCTATTTTTTTTGTTGCAGTTTGGCCAGGGCCGGGTTTGAACCCGTCACCTTCCGTATATGGGGCTGGCACCCTACCCACTGAGCCACAGGCACCACCCTATTTGTTATTTTTTTTGAGACAGTCTCAAGCTGCCGTCCTGGGTAGAGTGCCATAATGTCATCATAGCTCACAGCAACCTCAAACTCTTGGGCTCAAGTGATCCTCTTGCCTCAATTTTTTGTACCGTTTTAGTAGAGATAGGGTCTCACTATTTCTCAGGCTGGTCTTGAACTCATGAGCTCAAGCAATCCACCTGCCTTGGTCTCCCAGAGTGCTAGGATTGTAGGTGTGAGCCACTGCACCCAGCTTAATCTCTAGTTATTTTGACTGTGTTGGAACACAGGTCTCTACCCACTGTGTACATTTTGAAAAGAATGGAAGGTAAGACAAAGTCTTTTTTTTTTTTGAAACAGAGTCTCAAGCTGTCGCCCTTGGTTGAGTGCCATGGTGTCACAGTTTGCAGAAACCTTAAACTCTTGGGCTTAAGCGATTCTCTTGCCTCAGCCTCCCAAGTAGCTGGAACTACAAGTGCTCACCACAATGCCCGCCATTCTGTGGTTGTAGTTGTCTTTGTTGTTTGGCACGCCTGGGCTGGACTCGAACACGCCAGCTCTGGTGCATGTGGCTTGGTGCCACTGAGCTATAGGCACTAAGCTGGTAAGACAAAGTCTTAAAGATCGTCAATAGCTGACAAATATATTTATCAAGTGCCTAATTTAATGTGATAAGTATTCCTTTTTATTTAACAAGTTGTTATCTTCACTATTCCATATATTCCTGAAATGTGCTACAGAACATCTATTTGCTCTTCTGCTATTTTCTTCAAACTTGGTCCCTATTCCTAAGAGGTTAGGGAATGGGAATAAGTTACAGGCCATTAATTCTTTAGAGGTCTCACTATTTTACAAGTTGTGAATTCATTGCCTATATCATTTATTCTCACTTGCTTCAGTTAGAAAATCCGTAACTGTCCTATAGACAAGCAATCATAATTACAGAGCTATTAAAAATGTTCATCTGAATGTTTGCATGATTCATTTATTCTTTTATTCAACAAATATTTTATACTTACTAAGTCAACAGAGAAGTGAACATGAAAAAAAATCCTTGCCCACAGGAAGCTCACATTTAAAAGAGGTGCTACTGACAGTCAACCAAACAAACAAAATATATAGAAGGTTGGTGCCATGGAGAAAAAATATAACATGGGGGGAATGACAGTGCTGGAAGCGGGCTTGCAACTTTAGACTGAGTGGTCATGGCAGGGTGGTGGCTTTGTAGTGTGTAACTGGAGGGAGGCTGAATTCTTTCTCTTCCCTCTGTGTGTGTGTGTGTGTGTGTGCGCGCGCACGCGCGCATGTGTGTAATATTTGGAGGGAAGATGTGAAGCAGCCACCATTTTATATTTTACACTTGGAAGGTCAGGCAGGTGTTACCCTCCCAGCTGAGCTACAATTACTCTGTGGGCCCCACAATTACTCCACCTTCCCCAGCTGTCTTCTTCAGCCTCGCGGACTCCTGGCCCAGGCGTGTGTTCAGTTCTGTGATGGAGCGAGTTAGCCTCTCTTGTAGGACTGCCACATCATTGGGTTGAAGGCAGTGAGAACTGACGTGGGTTCCGGTGTACCCTGTTAGAGTCTGTCCTGTGCATTCTCTTCCCAACTTTGTACCCGTCTTTCCTTCCCACTCTCCAATCTGTGGACTTCCTTCTCCAGCAGCAAGTGCAAATTAAACAGCCTTACAGAGATGATGGCTTAATGAGTTCTGACAAATGGTGGCATCCAATCCACTGACAAAAGTGACTTGAACAATTCTTATATCTGATATAGCAAAAATTACAGGAGCAATTCTTTCTCTCTGCAACTAATTCTGCTTCTTTGATTGAACCATGTCTAAAATGGAAGTCCTGACTGAAAAGGTGGTGTCTGAGCAAAGACCTAAAGGAGGTGGGGGAGCAAGTCGTTCAGGTTGAGATCAGGCAGAGAGAAGGGTGCAGGCAGAGGCCCTAAGCAGGAGCAGGCCCAGTGAGCTTGGGGAGCAGCGGGGGGAGGTGGGGCGCAGCTGGAGAAGAGTCTAGAGAGGTGACAGTGAGGGGCAGGTGGGGGTGGCAACTCACGGCTGTGTGGATCCTGATGGGGCCACTGAATGGGTTGACTTTTCCTGTGAGTGAGATGAGGAGCTACTGGAGGATTCTGCAGAGGAGGGTGAACTACTTGGTTGACATTTGAGCAGGATGCTGTGGCAGCTATTTGGGGAATCGACGGTAAGGGAGAAAGCTTGAAGCAGGGAGAGCTGGTAAGAGGGCACTGCAGGATGCAGGTGAGAGATAGTGGTAGTTTGGAGCACTGGGAGCACTGATGGTGATGAGAAGGGCTTGGTTATTATGTGAAGGTGAAGTCAACAGAGTTTGATGATGATTTTTTTTTTCTTTTTTTTGAGACAGAGTCTCAATTTGTCACCCTGGGTAGAGTGTCTTGGCATCATAGCTCACATCAGTCTTAAACTCTTAGGTTCAAATGATCCGCTTGTCTCAGACTCCTGAGTAGCTGGGACTATAGGTTTATACTCCCAAATGGCTATTTCTTCTATTTTTAGTAGAGACAGGGTCTCATTCTTGCTCAGGCTGGTCTTGAACTCCTGACCTCAAGCCATCCAGCTGCCTCGTCTTCCTGTACTACTAGAATGACAGGCATGAGCCACCGCACAGGGCCTGATGGATTTTTTTTGAAGAATGGATACTAAACAGAAGAATTAAGGATGATCTATGATTTTGGGCCTGAGTAGCTAGGTGAATGGTAGGATGGGGGAATGGTCAGTCATGGAGGAGGGTTTGTGGGAGGAAATTGAGGATTCACTTAGGGACATAATTTTGAAGCATCTATTTTACGTTCAAATGAATGGTCTGGAGTTCAGCTGAGGAAAGAGATCCAGGCTGGAGAGATATACCTGTGTGTTGTTGCAATGAAATGGAACTCATGGAGCACACTGAGATTACCTAGGGAGTTGGTGACCTTGGTAAGAGCTGTTTCAGTGAAGTTGAGAGGATCAAAGTCTCCTTGGCATGTACTCAAGAGAAAATGTAAGAAGCAGAATTGAAGAGAGCAAGCCCAGACAATGCTCTTGAGAAGTTTACCTGTCATCAGTATCAAATTATAGCCCCAGCCAAAGGATACTTGAAACACTGCCAATCATTTGTGTCTTATAGATGCTTTCATTCGGGAATCAAAGGTGACATTTTATTTAATTTTTGTTCGTGGACATGTCTTTCCCACTAGCCAACCATCTCCTGGAGAGAATAGACTGTGTTTTTCTCATCTTTCTATTCTTGGCAAGCACAATTCATGAAATAGTTGTTTATGAAATAACAACCACCTTCGTAGTAAGTGCTTTTTTGGATTAACTATTTTGTCAATCTCTATAAAGTTCTTTTTTTTCCAGGCAGCTAATCAACCAAGTATACTCTATAAAGTTCTTGAAAAAATTTAAGAGCTCAACTGGGCATGGTTCTCATATAATCACAGTAGTCAAAAAACACATCAGCATGTAGGGATTAGGATAAAGTCCTGTTCATTTTCTTTATAAATGTTGCTAGTCACAGATGGGAAATAGGTACTTTTGGCCAGGCTTGGTGGCTCATGCCCATAATCTTTGTACTCTGGGAGACCGAGGCTGGTGGATCACTTGAGTTCAGGATTTGGAGACCAGCCTGAGCCATAGTGAGACCCAATCTCTACTAAAAATAGAAAAACTAGTTGGGAGTGGTGGTGCATACCTGTAGTCCTAGCTACTTGAGAGTTAAGAGGATCACTCAAGCCCAAGAGTTTGAGGTTGTTGTGAGCTATGATGCCATGGCACTGTACCCAGGGTAAAAGACTGAGACTGAGTCTAAAAAAAAAAAATAAAAAAAAAATTATATACTTTTGCATCAGAATAAAGTAGCAGAAAGTAAAGGGTAGATGTTAGATTGCATGATCTTTTTGAAGTTAAACACTTCTGTAATTGTATACTTAACCTATTTTTATTTTGTGCTGTAAGAAAATGCTTATCAGTTTTGCTTGCATTTCTAACAGCTTATTTTCTTGGTCAAAGATATAAAGATTCAAGAAGCATAAAAATAGCTGAATTGTGTTACTAGAACTCTGAGGAACTTAGAAAAAAACAGTAGTAATTATTAGAGGAAAGATCCAAATGAAACTCTTTATTAAGATGGATCGAGAACATGAAGAAAACACAAAAATTAAAATGAGGGAAACAGTAAGAAATTATAGGCCAAGGAAATAATAGCACTGCTATCATAAATGTAGATGTGTCTAACATGGAGCGTTCTGTTACAACTGTTAGCACTTTAATGCTACTTATTGGAAACACTATGGACTGAAGAGCCTTCTCAAAATTCATATGTTGAAACTCTAACCCCAATGTGACTGTATCTGGATGTAGAGCATTTAGGAGGTAATTAAGGCAAAATAAGGCCATGAAGGTGGAGTCCTGCTCTGCTTGGTGTTTTATAGGAGAGGGAGACACCAGACAGCTGTCTTCCTCCGCCACGTGAGGGAGGAGAAGGCAAGAAGAGCGCTGACTGCAAGCCGGGAAGAGTGTCCTCACCAGAAAAAGAACTCTTCTGAAAGCATGATCCTGGGCTTTCTAGCCTCCAGAACGGGAAGAAAAACTGGGAGCGGGAGCTCACACCTGTAATCATAGCACTTTGGGAGGCTGAGGCTCTGGATTGCTTGAGCTCAGAAGTTTGAGATCAGCCTGAACAAGAGTGAGATCACAACTCTACTAAAATAGAAAAACCAGCTGGGAGTTGTGGCAGGCACCTGTAGTCCCAGGTACTCAAAAGGCTGAGAAAGGCTGGGGCAAGAGGATGGCTTGAGCTCGAGAGACTGAGGTTGTGAGCTGTGACAATACCACCAGCATTCAAGCCCAGGGGGACAAAGTGAGACTCTGTCCAAAAAAAAAAAAAAAAAAGAAGTGGAAGAGAATTAATTTCTGTTTAAGCAACCCAGTCTATGAGTTTTTATTTTTGTTTTATTTTAAAAAATTTTTTTGAGACAGTCTCACTATGTTGCCTTGATAGAATATGTGGCATTATAGCTCACAGCAACCTCAAACTTCTGGACTCATGTGATCCTCTTATTTCAGCCTCCCGAGTAGCTGGGACTACCGATGATGGCCACAATGCCCAGCTATTTTCAGAGAGGGGGTCTCACTCTGGAGCAGGCTGGTCTCAAACTCCTGAGCTCAAGCAATCTACCCTCCGTAACCTCCCAGAGTGCTAGGATTACAGGCATGAGCCATGGTGCCTGGTCTTGTTTGTTTTGTTTTTGAATGGAATCCTAAGTAGGCTAAGATAAGAGGGCAGCAGTTAAAAATGGAAAAATACAGTGTTATTTTATTTATTTCTAGAGACAGGGTCTAACTCTTTCACCTGTGATAGAGTACAGTGACCTAGTCATTGGTTGAATGACTAGTCATTCTCTAAAAATAGCTGGGTGTTATTGTGGGCACCTGTAGTCCCAGTTACTTGGGAGGCTGGGGCAACAGAATTGCTTGAACCTAAGAGTTGGAGATTGCTATGAGCTATGACACCACTGTACACTTAAACTCGTGGGCCCAAGGAATTCTTCTGGTTCGTTATCGAGTAGTTAGAACCAGGTGCACAGAACTTTATCTGGCTAATAAAAAACATTTTTTTTTTTTGGGGGGGAAGGATAGAAACAGTGTTTTGATATGGTGCCCAATTTGGTCTAAAACTCCTGGACTCCAGTGATCCTCCTACTTCAGTCTCCTAAAGTGCTAGGATCATAGGTGTGACCCACCACACCCAGCCTATTTTATTAAAATGTGAAAAAAATCCCAGAGTTCTTAGAAAGGAATTTGTACATTACTCCAGGTCCATTTTGTTTTATTTAATCCTCAGAAGAATTCATTGAAATGGGATTATGACTCTCATTTTAGTGAAGTTCAGAGAAATTAAGCAATTTATTCAAGGTCACACAGCTAGTAAGCCAAGGAGGGAGGCTTTGAAACTACCATGATTTGATATCAAAGGCCATTCTTAGCCATTCATTTATTAATTCTTCAAAAATACTGGGTCTTTACTACATGGCAGGTACAGACATGGATATAATCATGACTTCATCCTGTTCCCTGCCCTCAAAGGGGTTCACAACCTGAGGTGCTAAAATCTAGGCCGGGTATGATGGGAGCATCCACCTTAGGGCCGGAGGAGGTGGAGCCACGGAGGGAACACGTCCGAGACCCAGATGGAAACATCAAACAGACAAGATTTAAAGGGAAAGGTGAGTGTTGGAATCTGAATTACTCTATCCTGGAGATCTTGTTAAAATACACTTTCTGACTCAGGAGGTGTGGAGTGGCACCTAGACTGTCTGTTTCTAGCAAACTCCCAGGAAGTATGGTGGCTATTAGTCCAAGGACCACGCTTGAAGTAGCCAGAGGGAACAGCAGTGGGTTTCACCAGATGCCCCCACCCTTCAGCTCAGAGGGAACACGGATAAAGACACTGGTCCTTTGTGGACACACAACACCCACAATCTGGTTCACTGAGGGGTTAGGAAACAGGGTCCCTTTGTTAAAACATATGTTCTTTTCTGGAACGCTTCCTTACTGAGTGCCATGGTTTAACTGAATTGAATTTTGTAGTTCTGTATAACCCCTAAGTGATTAGTTAGAGAGCATTTTGTTTTTTGTTTTTTTAATTTTCTTTTTTTTTCTTTTTTTATTTTTTTGTAGATAAAAATATGCACCATAGATGTGGCCCAACCCATTACCCTCCCTCCACCAAAACCTCCCCCCTCCCTTCCCCTTCCTTGGTCCTTTCCCAATAGTCTTGTGGTATAGTTGGGTTATAGCCTTCATGTGAAAGCTATAATTTAGCTTCATAGTAGGGCTGAGTACATTGGATACTTTTTCTTCCATTCCTGGGATACTTTGCTAAGGAGAGTATGTTCCAGCTCCATCCATGTAAACATGAAAGAGGTAAAGTCTCCATCTTTCTTTAAGGCTGCATAGTATTCCATGGT